>JAIEZT010001373.1:20252444-20377444 GCA_019594935.1 Periophthalmus modestus
TACTGCTGCCCCCTGTAGCCTGGGTACTCATAGCACACGAAGCTAAACAAGATAAAAATTAAAAAAAAAGTATATTTAAAAACACTATTATAAGTGCACTATGTAACTTTTCTGGTGGGAGTTTGTCTGCATAGAACTATTATTGCTTTTGCTTTAGATTGCTCCCCAGAATAGCATCAAACGTATTTATTTTTTCTTCAATTATATGGTGTTTTTATCGCTAAAGAAACATGTAGCTTAATACATTTTTATTTTATGTTTTCCAAAAAAGGTATCTTACCAATGTAAACCATGTATTTTGTGGGGCTACATTTGATCCTGTCCAAGTATAAAGCCAAAATTACCATAACTTTGTAGTCACAACTTAGGATAAACACAAAATAATGTTAATGTTTTTTATGATGATAATTTATGTTTTGATTTGTTTGTATTTTGATTTTAAAGTGCTTCTCAATACAAATAACTGCCTTGCCTAGATTTACCACTAATTTATTTATTAACCACTAGCCGGTAAAACATTTTAAATAACTACTAGGTATTTATCTAATTATTATCTATTATGTCAGACTGAAAATATGACATAATATATTCATTTTCAACATTTTCATTTTTGAGTGCGGACTTCAGTTGAAAATGAAAAAGTTTTTCATTGATTGACTGAAAGGCAGACAGACTATCTTTTGCTGTTGCTGAAAATGAATGAACAATTTTCAACAGTTGTTTTTGTTGCTTCTGTTATTATTTTTGAAAGACTGTAGTGTACTATAATGTGACATCAGTAATACTGCAGTTAGGAAAATAAATAAATAATTTATTGGGTCTTTGGCAGTAGGAGCTGAAGTACTCATGTTACTTAAGTAAAAGTACAGATACAGAGGTGAAAAGTTACTCCAGTAAAAGTAAAATTATCACATGAAAAAATGTACTTAAGTAAAAGTATTTAAGTACCCATTTAAAAATGCGCTTTTACAGTAAAAAGTAAAAGTATTTCATGTTACTACTGAAGTAAAAATACTACTTTATATATGTTGGGGAGTTTACAATAGATGTTCATGTCTTTTTAGGTCATTTTATAGACTTTTTACATAGTATTCTATTTTAGCATGTCCCCAAAACAGTTGACAAAGTCCCACATCTACTTACAACATAATTATATTGAGTCAAATGGGGAGAAGCTATATGTACTTACGCTCCACACTGCACATGCATGGATCCGACCTCAGGCCTGAACCAGCCCATGGCCTGCAGGGAGGGGTAGTCATCACACAGCTCGGTACAGCGCCCCATGAAGTTCTCTCTCTCATAGATCATCATGCGGCTGCTATGGTGAGACTGTGGAGGAGAAAAAGGAGGTGAGATCGTGTCAAAATTAGTGCCAAATATGTCAAACAGATGCACTGAATGATTTGTCCTTGGCTATTTTTACTCCTTCTGACACTCAAAATATGGACAACTTGTTTTGAAAGCCATTTTTTCCCTTTCCCAGACACCCACAGAACCAGAGATCGAGAGAAAGGCTAATCTAGGATACCCGCCTTTGTGTAAAAAAGTTTTTAATATAGACTCCTCAAGCATGTCAACTGTTTTAAAAGAAAAAGCCACAACCCTGTGTAATTAGGAACTCTGCACCAGAAAGAGTATAAAAATATACTACTACTAAAGCGAAAGCAAAGCAAGTTTATTTGTATAGCACAATTTGTACATAAGGTAGTTCAAAGTGCTTTACAGAATAAGAAAGACACATAAACACATCTGTTTTTAAGCATCATTGGGTGCAGAGTGAAGGATTATAGTATTGTAAAGCTAGTAATAGTAGTAGCAGTGATACTGGTAGTAGTAGTAGTGGTAGTTAATGTTAATTTTATGAAGGTTATTTGTGATTATTTATGTTTTGATTTTTTTGTATTGTGATTTTCATGTCTTTCTTATTCTGTAAAGCACTTTGAATTACATTATTTTGCTATGGATTGCTCCCCAGAATGACATCAAACATATTTATTTTTTCTTCAATTATATGGTGTTTTTATCGCTACAGAAACATGTAGCTTATTAAATTTTTATTTTATGTTTTCCAAAAAAGGTGGTGATGGTTAAAAACAGTTCTTAATATAGACACATCAAAGCATATGTACATGTAAAAAAGTATTAAAAAAAACATAACTCACAATTACCCATTCAAAACTGAAACTTTAGCCATCCTGTACTCACAGCGCAGTAGATGGGGCGGAAAGACTTGAACCACTCGGTATGGTAGGACAGGTTGCCGGTGTAGGACTCCCAGTTGGGGTACTCTCCACGCTCCAGGACAAACTGCTGTCCCTCAAAGTGATGGTGCTCGTAACCAACCCAACTGAAAGATAAGAGTTTATGACACAATCTCAAGCCAATACATGAACTATTGGACAGGAGACAGGTGAGAGCAGCATGTTTGTCTAGTCTACAGCACACTGGCCACAAGCAGTGTTATACAGTAGGTTATCCCTTCTGATCTGTGCAATAATCTCGCATAATTATTTACCAGTTTACAAAATACTTAAAATGATGTGCTGAAGCAAAAATAACATTGGACTGGCCAACTAAATGCAGTGAAGTAGGCACAGAGGCTCCCCCAACTTTAGCCTATACCTCTATTTAGTACTTTTTTTTTTTTTTCTATCTTCATCCATCCCATTTGAAAACCACATCTGAGACTTTTAAATCTTAAAAGCTGCCTGCCTGACAGTATTAACCGGTTTTCACTCAGGTGCAAGTCACTGTGGCTTTTTCCCCTCAGTGAAAATGAAAGCAGTGCCTGGAGGAGTAACCCCATCAGTGCGCACTACACGTGGGATGGAGCAGCCTATACCAGGTGGGTTTTTTTTTTAATGGTGGGAGCTTGGGCACTACTTTCTCTGGTCTCATTTACGTCTCGGAGCCAGTCAGCTGTCCACAGAGACGTGCAGGCGTACAGGCCGATGACTCACGCTCCACTCTCCACTCGGATGGAGCGGATGTTGTCGAAGCCGCAGTCGTGGATGTTGCAGCATTCCGAGGTGAACTCCATGCACTTGCCCTGGAAGTGCTCCTGCTCGAAGACCGTCACCTGCGCGGGACGAGACAAAGGGGCACGGGGGCAGAGGTGAACCAGGAGGCCGCGTGGATGAGTCCTACTTTAATGATGTGTGGAAAACGTATAACCAGTTTACCTTGAAGAAAGGAGCCATCCCCATGCCATAAGAGTACATGGAGGAGTGATTATAGACGTTTTTATGAAATCTGTTCATCTGTAGACGAAAAAATAGGTTTTAATATAGCATAATATTATGTTAGGCCTATGTAGTCTTGTTTTTTTATTTTTCCTTTTTGACATAACCAACTGTAATCTACTTTTAAACCCACCCCAAAAGGCCATTTAGTCTTTTTCCTTACCGCTGTGATGTTTCCGGACCTCCTCACGCACCAAAATCCAGTTGGCGTAAACTTTTGTGTGAATCTGGCCCTTTGGTTTTATACTCACGTCCACGCGGCTGGCACGTGGCTGCGCGCGCGTGCTTGTGCAGCCCTTTTATGCAAACTATAGTTGCCCCCTGTGAAGAGGTTGACTGAATCAAAGCATTTGAAGCATTTGTCAAGTTATTTTATGTTCTCAGAAAGTGTGACACGTCCAACACACCACTTTTACACATGAACCAAACAGCTCTTTACAGCCTTTAAGCTCCGAATGACAGTACTGACATGTTTCATTTTAAATAACCAATTACACACCACACAACCATACATTGAGGTATTACGCACACGTGTTCACTTTATTATTATTATTATTATTATATTTTCAGCTTGTTTGAAGTTTTACGCAGGCCTTTGGTTACGTGCGCGTGAACTTGAACACATTCCCATATGCGCGTGCGTGCGGGGAAACCGTGTAGGCGCGCTCCCGTGCCCATCTCTGGGCCCCAGACCCCACTCAGCCTGTTTTTTTTTCAGTGTCTTTGTCGTCGCGCAGTGTGGCTCGTCAGCACTTCGCGCAGAGGTGCGCTGAATGCCTCTTGTTGTTGCGCTGTTCGTATGGGTCAGCAGTGCCATCGTACAGCGCAACAAAGGCCCAGCCTATAGGCACAGAATGAGTGGATTTGTTAAAGCAAGTAAGGGATCTGCTTCAAATCTGCTTTTAATTCAGTGGTGATGTTAATGTGTTACTTTTTGTCCAGGCTATACTATTGATATTTCTGGCTCTAGAATGTTGTTTTGTTTTATTATTTGTATTTTTTATTTATTTATTTATTTATTCGCATTTTTTTCTTTTGTTTATTATTTCAGCCCATAGTACACACATATATATAGCCCTAGACAGTTAACTTTTGTATTCAGGGTTACAAAACATTCTAATATTCATGCCTAGGCCTGTCTTAATATCACTTTTACATCATTTACACTCAAGTCAACTCCAGAGGCTCAAATTATTCAGAAATGGGGCCCTCCAAAAGTCTGTGATACAAATTTATCAAAGAGAACATATTGTGTGGGCCTGTCCAGATAGTTTGGGCCCAAAATATTCTGCACCACAGTTGTTAATGAGTCATAACAACATTCAGGGAGCAGGCAGGTGTACTTTATTCTTTCTTTTGTCAATTATTGGAAATCAAACCATTTTCTTATGAGCTACTTGGTGTGAAAAGGTAACAAACTAGACAAAACTATACAGTGATTATGCCCTCGTCTCTATAGAGTTTTGCACATGCACGCCTTTTCTAGGGCACAATAGACCTTTGTTCCCATGGCAACACCAACTTTGCGCCATCATGTGGACCCCGTCCTTGACATTTCATTATATGAGTAAGACCGGCACATATAGGATATGAATGTTGTATATGCACTGCACAACACGCAATATACTGAGGAAATTGGAATAAAAAAATCTATGCATATGCAAGTCATTACCCCTACCCCATTCTCTATACAACAACAGAAAAAATAAATATAGATGGCCCCATGTGATGAACTTAATAATAGAGTTACTAACACAATGCTTTAGATATTTTTTTTTTTAGATAGCTCTGTGTAGGATTCTCAACAATCTTTAAAAAAAATAATAATATAATAAAATAAGGACATTAAATTTGCATTGTAGGAATTACCACAAATTTCCAGTCAATACATAAAATATGGAAGGATCAATGAGCAGTACAGGATTCTCATTTCCTTATAATTAAAAAAAATATTTCACTTTGCTCAAGGTGGCAAGGTTTTTTGCTAATTTTCTACTTTACTTAAGTAATGTGTTGCTTCCATTTTAAATTCTCATCAATAATAACCCCCCAAAATTCAGAGATTTTCAATATTAATATTAATAATTGAATGGTAATCAACATAAACTTTGTTTTGCTTAAATGTAGTGAAAGTTTGTTTGCATTAAACCATTTCTATATCGTGTGGTGTACTAAGAAGAATCCAGTAAAACTAAAACATACTTGTGGTATGTAGGGCTTAGTAATAAGGACATATTTGTAATGTGATGGTTAAGGGTGCACATTGTCTCCAGAAATTTGTGCTGTTAGGAACAATGACTGCACTGTAGTGCAACAGGTGGGTCAGAGTCAGGTGAGGCAGTCATCACAGAGAAAAATAAATGAAATAGTTATATTTATCCAATAATTTGTACTATAATGTTATTTTCTATTTAACTTTGCAATTTTATTCTTTTTTTTACTCAATATTGCTGAATTTTTATGTTTACCGTTGAAATCCTGAGAAGAGACGAGCGGTGAGGCACAGGCCATTTGTGCCTCACAGCGGACTGACTGTGCTGTGTGCTAAGCTGCTGTTTTAAGCGGCTGTGAAAAGGCGCCGGGTGAGGCACGCAGTTACCCTGCCTCATGTTAGGGGGCGCTCGTGAGCCCAGGGATTCTTGCAACTCCCGCAAAATAGGGGCCACAAACTATAATTTAGAGTTAGCAAGTAAATTTTAGCAATTCACTTTTTTCTTCTTGTCTGGCCCTACTTTTTAAATGGAGGAAGATTACATATTAAAGCTCAAGCAGTTTTCTAAACTGGACTTTCAGTCGAAGCAGGAGGTTATAATTAAAGGAAAGACCAACACTAAAGGAGCTAAATGGTTTGCTCCAGACGACGGGACGAAAGACTCGCTCTTTTCAAAAGAGACGTACAAAAATGTACAAATGTACAAAAGATTTAATTACTTCAATCCACTGAAAATTGGGGAACCAGAATAAGGATAAAAAACAATACAAAACCAGCTTGCTTTTTATTTTATACTATTAGAGCTATTTCATACGAACTTCGGAACTTTTATTTTGAAATTTTTTCTTTTTTTTATTCTGGCCCCAAGTCACTGGGAGAGAAACTGACCCGGGGCCAAATGTACTGACAGCTGGTTTATATGTTTGTAAATCTGATTGTGACGACATCAATGCCTCACCAGCCCACAAACCTCGCCGCACGTCACTGAGTGCAAGGGCCCTCTTTAGACTTTGAGCTAGTTCAGGAATACCTTAGCTAGCTTTTTGTATATCAAATCAATTCAAACTATATTTATAAATCGCTTTTCATACAAAAATGTAAAACAAAATGCTTACAGTCATTAAAAGACATGCATGCCCTTTCACCCAACAACCTAACCCCCACAACTGTCCAGCCCCACACAATTATACAACTCACAGTCACATGCACAGTCTCACCCACACACACATGTGCGCGCACACATGCAGACACACGTGCAGACACACGTGCAGACACATTCACACACACGCACACACACACGCTTACACACATACATGCAGACACATGCGCGCACACACACACACACACACACACACACACACACACATACACACTTACACACACATGCATGCACACTCACGCTAAAATACGTAAGGCTAGGTACAGAAAAATGAGGCTGAGTACAGATGAACCAACTGTGCAGCTACCAGGACACTGACACAGGGTCGACACGAGGCCGAAATACCAACCCTCCATGAGCCCATGGAACAGGCCCTGGCAGCCACAGCCAACCACGGCTTCTGGCATGTGTGTGTGTGTGTGTGTGTGATGTATGTGTACATATATATATATATATATATATATATATATATATATATATATATATATATATATATATATATATATATATATATATATATATATATATATATATATATATATATATACATATATATATACACTTATATATGTTCACAAAGCTGCTCTGCAGTTACAAAACACATCTGGATCATTTAAAGGAAATAAATTATATTTTCAGTGTAGTATCGGTTGATATTAAATCGAGTATCGGTAAAGTATTCTGCAGTTACAAAACACATCAGATCGGAACTGAAAAACCTGGATTGGTGCATCCATAAGTACAAAGTAGTCGGAACTTCAAACTGGTTCATTGGCCCAAAGAGAGAATGGGGTGGGTGGACTCTGGCTATGTTTTTTTAGGTGATAAAAATCTTTTTTTGTGATGTTCTTAGCATGGGATAAAAAAAAGCAGCTCAGAGTCAAAAATGACGCCCAGGTCTTTTACTTGTGGAGATGAGTTATAAGCTGGTAGTTTTTCTCTCCGAGCCTCAGGACCGATGACTAAAACCTCAGTTTTGTCCTGGTTGAGCTGGAGAAAGTTTTCTGCCATGGAGGATTTGATATCTAAAATGCAGTTTAGAAAGAGTATCCATAGCCATCAGGAGACATGGAGACATAAAGCTGTGTATCATCTGCATAACAGTGGACGTTAATTCCATGTCTCCTGATGTGATGACACCATCGAGAGAGAGCATGTGCAGGTTAAAAAGCACAGGGACTACAATAAACCCTAGAGCACACCACATGTGATTTTATGGAGCTAGGAGGAGCATATGTCCATACTCACCATAAATATCTGTGAGCTAGTATGTGAACCATTTGTAGACAGCACTGGAGATACTGAGGTGTTTCACGCCAGTTAAAAGAATAATGCAGTCAAATGTGTGTCAAATGCAAAGCTTAGATCCAGTAGAACAAACACTTTTGTGAATCATAATTTACTCTAAAATCATTTTGAATTTTTGACAGTCTCGGTGCTGTGGTTCACCCTAAAACCAGACAGATTTTTTTCTAAAATGTTGTGATCATCTAAAAAAAATCATTATGTTGGTTAAAAGCAGGTTTTCCTAATATTTTGTTGGTCATTAAGTTAGACACTGGTCTGTGGTTGTTAAAATCATTTAAATCAAAATTTCTCTTCTTCAGCTGTGGCCTCACCACTGCTGCTTTAAAAGGAGGAGAAGACTTTATCAAGAGTCTCAGCATTAACCAGGACAAAAGTGTTCTGTTTGTTTTTGTTGTTTTTAATTACTTTATGGAAGAATTCATTTTTTGTATTTCTCACTGTTTTGTTATAAACTCTTTGCTGTTCTATACACATTTCCTTGTTAATTGTTTTTATTTTGCCTCCATTTTCTTTTTGCTGCAGTTTGTTTTCAGTTGTTTTGGTGCCATCCTTTGTTTTATTTCTCCAGGGGAGTATGGGTTGGTATGAGTCTTTATTCATTTCAGTCGGGCAACGTGGTTAAGGGCAGACTGACGCTTTCTGTTAAAATGGTCAACAATAAAATCCCAGGGGGCAGGTAAAGTAAGTGGAGGATTTAGTAAAACTTCAATAAAATGTGCAGCCACTTCAGAGTCAGATGCTGCTTCCTCACATTTCTCACAGAGGTATCCCGCTGTATAAAACCAGTGATATTAAAAACACACAGTGGTGGTCACACACAACCATATCAACAATAGAGGACTTCAGCTGAGTGACGTGTAAGATAAAATAAGTATAATTAAGAATATTTAAAAATATGTTTGTAATAGCGTCTAAAAAATGATCTATGTACAAATTCATATCATAGGTTAAAATAATCATGTTATAGAAATTGTGTAAAAATGATAAAAAATCTGAAAATTGGGGATTACAAAGACTACACTTTTTTGGAGGTCTGTAAATGGTCGTGCATAAAATTGTAGGGTTACTGAAAACAATTGAGTGGTATTTAAAACTTAAGTAATTATCAAATAAAATAGGTATGATGGCAGGAGTGTTTGTGCATACAGAAGCAGTGCCATCTCCCCTTTTACCATTCCTTGTGGAAACAGGGTCATGTTTATGGAAGGTAAGGGCTGATTAATAACTGGATTTAGAGGTAAATGAGCCTTGGACATGATAGATTAGAGTCTATAGGAACAGTGGATATTGAGTGTGTGGTGTGATCATTGTACCTTCAGGCTCTGTTATGAGTGTGTTTCACAATTTCTCACTTAAAAGATTCCTTAATCAAGTTTTATGCTCAGCACTTCTCAATATACTTCAGAAAGCTTGTCCCTCAACTGGCCTTCTTAGTAATCAATACGACCAACCTCCCTGTGTGGAAGCTTATGCAGACCTGAATAAGCTAAATTACCACAATGAGTGTTCATGTCTCTAGGTCTCATACATGTAAATAGGGTGAACAATATGACATGACAATATATATCTATATTTTCTCACTTTATATATTTTTTTATTATATTACTTATTATTATGCAAATGATAAGGTTCGCAAACTTAAACAACACATACATTCAGTCAGTGCCATTTAAAGGCGCACAGGTAACTTTTCTGGTGGAGGTTCATGCTTATCCTGGTATGTTCCACAATATAGCATAATTCTATCCTGTATCATTCTTCACATCTCCACAGATCTAACCTGTAACTTAGCCTGGTGGTGTCACCTGTGTGTCTCCATGAAGATAGATAAGTTCAGTGAGATACTGTGGAACATTTTAGGCAAAGCAATAACATAGACACAAGCAGGTGGAAGACCATTCTCCACAAAAGTTACATAGCTAACACTAAGTCTCTCAGTTCAAAAAATACTGATTACGTCTGCTACTGCAAGCATGATTTTGTACAATTCGATATGATATATTATGAGCACAAATTAAACATAAGCACACAGACAAGTCAGCTGCCTCCTCCCACTGAGTCGATCTGTTTGGACTGAATGAGATCTCTATGAGTGGAGCTGCGTAATCCTGCACTGGTCAAACGTCAGTGCACAGACATCGAAACAACTCATCAAAGAGAAAGTTTTATGATCCAGAGATATAACTTTAGCTAGAACGTGTTTGTTTTTCATGAGCTTTTAACCCTAGTTTGATTCTCACAAGTCAGTGAGAATTTCTGGTTTGTAGAAAATGCAAGGACATGCGTTTTACAGTTGTATCATTAAGGATACTGCTTCAAGAGACATTTAAAGGTGCACTGCGCCACTTTTCTGATGGATGATCTATCACCTTCTAGTTTCTATGGTGATGATATTTCTTTGCTTGTTTCCACAGACCTACATCCATATAGACAAGCACCAAACAAGGATACAGGTTTGTTCTGTGGATAGGTGAGTAAGAATGCACGATTGAGCGATTGATTGATTTATATATTTATGTATTTGAGCAATGAAAACGCACATGATAAAATAAATGCTGGGTAGATACATATAATGCCATACTGTGACGCATTCCAAGCAGACCAATAACAAACATGCCCCATCAGAACATTTACACAGTGCTCCTACAAATACAGACAAATAAAACAAAGTAAAACTGTATTTATCTTACATTTATTCAGTCAAAGGTGTTTTTATTATTCAGACATAAACACACAAACATTGAATCCAGGTTTCCAGGATTCAGATTTTTTTCCCCCAAAATATTAGCTATAATTGTGTGACCTAATTTTCCTGAAAAGAACAATTTGAAGTAACTTTACAGACACCAACATGTGATACGATAGGCATTTTTAGGGAGAGGTAATAGTCATTCTTCAAAAATAAAACAAGTAAAACAGGGCCTATTTATTGCCACAGTCCCATGGTTGATTTCAGCATAAAATTACCATAAACACAAACTGAGAGCCCCCAAACCCAACGTTTCCTGAATGGATGAGTCAGAGGTTTTAAAATTAAATACTCCACCAATAGATATAACCTCCCTGGTGAATATTTATGTGAGCTCCAGGTTATGCTGTTTTTTCAGATGTTTTATTAATAACATTTCTCAGGAGGTTTTGAGTTTCTGCACACTCATGCAGTTTGCTTTGGCTTTTATACACTATGAAGTATTAAAATAATACTGAATAATATAAAATTCAAAAGAAATGCTACTATATTTGAATTTTTTTTAGATTATTTTACCCCCAAAATGATCAAATCCGTCTTTGCTTGACCTGTGTTGGTATCGGCACAGGGAGATAACATTGCTCTAACTCCAATGGGCTGGTGCTATGACGTTTTACTTTTTCTTAAATTAATAATGAATAAATAAGACTTTCAGCCCGCAACAAGGAAGTCCCTGTGAAGTCCTGATAAGCATTTTATAGACTAGTGATTCTTCAGTTCAATTTAACTCAATTTTTATTTATATCGCACATTTAAAATACAACTTAAGCTGGTCATAGTGCTTGACACAAAAGGCAACAAAACAGATATACATAAAATACGACACATAGGCAAAGAGCGATAAAACAATAAAGATACCCTGGCTAGCCATAACCACGAACCAAATACCAGGGAGAAGAGGTAGATTTTTAGTTCTAGTTTAGTTTACACCAAATACATCCTCATAAATAGGGCTAGAACATTTGGGTAAGAATAAAAATGGATTGCTGTCTTTCGGTATTGCGATTGTAATAAGAGCGTACATTGTAAGCAGATGTCTGTATAATCCCTCAGTTATCCTGGTATGATGCACAGGATTAGAGTGAAGATGGTTTGCCTCTCATGATGAGCGGTGAAAAGTTGTAAACAACTCCAAGAGGACTACATTTGAGAGGAAACTGAAATATGAACTGATAAACCAAGCTGAAAATCCTATGCTTTTCAAAACAGAAATGTAAAAATGTGGTTTTCGGCACTTCTAAAGTCATAGTTGTTGAAATTGGCGATGTGTTAACTATTATATCTTTGTTGAGAAGGCCTGTCATGATGAACAAATTTTGAAGTGTGATATATTGCTGTAAGTAAAATAGACGAAATACGATAATACTGAAACCAAACTATAAAGTAGGATTATCTCCAAAAGAGTATTCTAAATGTGTAAAACTGCAAAATATGAACTGCAATGAATAAATAACAGACTGCAGCACTTAGTTAGGTTGTTTTTTTATTTTATTTTATCTTATTTAACCTTTATTTAACCAGGAAAGTCCCAATGAGCACAGTTACGTTACACACAGACATTTCAACACATCACAAAATGGATTCTTAAAAGCAATTACAAACCATAGACTTAATTTCCAAACCTTTTAACATAGAACTGAACTATTGAAGTCAGTTCTTGTAATTTCAAGACTGTATGTAAATTATTCCATGTTGAAGGTGCAGAATATTGAAATGCCACTTCACCAGTCTCTGTGTGGACACTTGGGACAGAGAGAAGCACTTTTGTGATCGCAGAGCATAATGTCCATCTGTTTTATGTTGAATATACGTACATAGATATGGAGGGAGCAAACCTATAATCCCTTTGTTTGTGTCCGAGGCTTATAGTAGGTTATAGGTTGTATCTATAATGAGTCATAGAAGTTCATAATTCAAACCTCAACAGCTTAAATCTCATTGTAAAATAACCAAAAGTTCTCCACCTGTACAAAGAAAAAGTCCCCACAATAAATACTGACCCCTAAGTCGATGTAGTGTTCATCGTGACAGGCCTATTGGTGAATATGATAAATATTTGCCACCGCAGATAGTTTGTTGACTGGAAAAGTGTTTGTTTACCATCATTCTGTATTCCTTCCTGTCATCCTCACATCTCTGTCTCCCTGGCCTCTCTTGCTGCTGTTCAGAAAGCAGGGAGGTGTCTCTGCATAAAAATGAACCAATTTTTTTCAGTATTTTTGGCCCCCAACTGCGTCAGAGCCAAACAGCCTCCAGTCCTCTCAAGAGAGCGCTTAAAATTTCTCATTGACATTTCACAGATGTTCACTTCTACGCAAGACCTAGAGGGTTCTAATTATAATGCAAATTAATTGGGATTTATACATGGCTGTTGAGCTCGACACCACCAGCTTGCTAAAAACCTGGATGTCATTTGATGTAATGTTTTCATCTTGTTTTGACATAACTCCTTTGTGGGTATTTTGCAGAGGAAAAGTGCGTTTCATGGCCAGCCTTCTTGCAGCTCGGGCCTACCGTAATATTGCACCCACCCACGTATGAAAAATCTGACAGTTTGAATTTAATATGTGTCTCCTTGATGCAGAGAGAGAGACGGTTATTGTCCAAGCAGTACGCCCAGAGGACAGACTGCCAAGTTATTGCCTTGCACAACTTATTGCTTCACTTCTTATTACTCGTCCCATAGCCTCAACCTCACTGAACAGGAGAGCTGAGTGGACAATGAGCTGATATCATGTTTTGGTTGTAAACATAAACCTGGATTTCATGAAGGATTTTCAATGCCGATGCACAATGTCAATGTAGATGGATTAAGGTACACTTTATTGTCCCATGGGTAAGTTTTGCATTTGACCCATCCTTCAGTGCTTTTTCTCTACAGAAAGGCTCCAAGCCACATAAGAGGATCCAGAAGAGGGGTTTTTTTTGTTTTGTTTTTAGTCAGTTTAGTCTCTTAGTATACAAGATTTTGTGTGGAAACAACAAAATTGTCCACTCTGCACCAAAAGATATTTAATATTTAATTCAATCGGCTTGCAGCCATAGAGTTATATGGGACATCGTAACTTCAAAGACTGGCTCTCAAAATGCATTTTTCTTAATGATCACCCCTTTAAATAACATTTACATACACCTCATTCACATGCAAGACACAACTATTTTTGAGATTCATATGCCCCAGAAATGTTAATTTGGATTGTTTTTACGTATAAAATGCCTTAATTTTATCTGAAAACATTACATGATGAAAAACTCTTTTACAGCACTGATATTATGACCACATTTTTCACAGCTGACTTCTGAGTGTCAAAACAAGTGTGTTGTGTTAAAACAAGTCTACTTTTGACAAAAAAAAGTTAGCTCAACAAAAATATTCACATTTTGGAAAGTTTTTAACAGTAACAACTTTTCCAAACGTTACCCTTCTTCTTGTCGTAGCCTCTGTTACTATGGTTACGCCTGCTCCACCTCTGCCCCTGTGTTTGATGATGGGGGTATTTCTTTTCTGTGGAGGCTTGTGAGCTCAGCGAGTTTGTTTCTGTGTGGATAATCCCCTGTCCCGGGATGCAGGGGTATAAAAGAGGGATGAGGGGCCCAGGCGAGCTCACTCCATTCACACCGGCCCTGTCGACCTCTGTACGCACACACTGCCACAGGTAAGACTGTCCCAAACAACATCACCAATACAATACAACAGGGTCAAACATAGAAAACACAGAAAAACAATTCTAGTTTAGAAATATCTAGTTTTACATCACTAGAGTTAAAAAAAAAATGTTTAGGTGTGCAAATGAACTTTCTAAACAGATTATAATTTTCAAACTTAAAAAAAACGTGTTGTCATGAATGTAAAGTATATTTTAACCACCTGTTGTTGTTTTAGTCACTTCTTCTCTCACATTATGCTTAAATATAGATTAACCAATGTATGTGTTGATGTTGAAAATTTGGATTGTAAATTTGTTTTATTCTTTCTTATAGTCAGAATGTCTGGAGGAGATAAGTCCAAGTCTCAGACCGACGGCAAGACCGGTCAAAACAAGATGTCCGACTTTGGCATGATGTCCTACAAGGTACAACTACTTTTAAATTTGTGTATTTATAAAAGTTAGTGCAATACTTTGAACACTGGATCAATACTGGAATACAAACTTGTTTTAGATACCACAAAACATGAAAATAAGAGGCTGATAATAACAAGAAAATACTTTTGGGAACATAATGATGACACTGACTGACTCAACTTCATCCCAAATGAAGATGACGCAAATCTTGCAAAAAGAAAGTTATATTTGAAGCCACCAATCGATGCAAGAATTATGTAATATAGTTCAGATTTTTTTTTTTTGTTAAAGTTTTGATTGCTTTAAACACTAAACATCTTACCTGCTGTATGTGCTTTAGGACAAAGGGGGCAGTGTCTAATCCAGTTCTGTGGGTGAGTTTAGGTGATTAGTGCCACTTTAATGTCTTAGTTTGTCTTAATTTCTGTTCATGCTGTTCATATAATGTCAAAAAAATGAACAAAAACTTTGCTTTCTAAACACAGCCCTTTTGTCCAGATATAGTTGTCATTTCCTGGTTTTGATACTACCCAGCACAATCTCACTGCCACTTACACCGACACAAAAGGAGCCATTTTTAACACATGTATCTTACACACTGACACTTCACCTTCAGGAACAAGGTCTGTTATGACAACACGTTACTTTAACTGTGTCTGTGGAGGCGGTGGACATCTGTGTTCTTCTACTGTTAAGAAAACTGTCAGAGCCCGTTCACCTTATATTTCATTAACACAATTCATTGACTCAGACAGAAAATAACATTATGATTGCTGAAAAGTGAGACATTTTTTCATTTAATCAACATTTATAGCCTTTATGCTGTAAGAAGGATTACAGGAAACAAGTGACTCTTTTCTTATTAATGATGTTACTGGAACATGGCTGGGTGATTTTTGATTGGGTTTTATTTTGTCTAATTAAAAACAATTACTGTAAAACATCATTTCAATATTAATTTCCTGAAGTTGAACAATACAGACATAATTATTGGCTTTTAACACAAAATAGCTCAATTTGACAGAAGTCTGAACCAGCTCCAAACCACTGCATTTACTGACAGATGATTGGCTCTAGACTTCTTGATTAAAAACATTGTAGCATAGAAATGACTGAATCTCAACCTTGATTAAAGCTTGATTAATTGCACAGCCCTAGATTGGAGCATGAAATATCGGCTTGTGCAACAGTTTGTAAAAGGCCAGATGGTAAGCAGCTAAATATAGCAGACAGTGCGTCTCCAAAACAGCAACTATATAAATATTGGCGCCCTATGTTACTTTTTCTGATAGAGGGCCCACCACCTCCTTCTCTCCATAGTTATGCTATTGCTTTGTCTAGAATGTTTCACAGTGTAGCATTAACCTTTTCTATCGGCATGGATACAATGCAGCCAAGCCAAGTTACAAGTCAGATCTGTGCATATAGGTGACTCCATTCACAGTTAGAATACATGTTTTTAGGGTATTTTCAGCAATAAGAATACCTGCATTTGCAATCAATCTGCACACGTAAATCATTAACATCTCCACAGAAACAAGCAGGTAGGAACCGGCCACCAGAAAGTTACATAGTGCTTCTTTAAAAAACAAAACTAAATTTATTTTTAGGTTTAGTTGGCTAAGAGAATCCATACCACTGCTTATCCATGTGGCTTCTTCAGTTCTGACAGGGTTTGCTTACACTTTAACTATCTATTCGTAACTTGTGCATAATGTGTTTTCTCTCTGTTTTGTGTTGCCGTAGATGTGCGTCTATGACCAGGAGAACTTCCAAGGACGCTGCTTCGAGATCACCAATGAGTGCATGAACGTGTGTGACTTTGGGATGGACAGGGTGCGCTCTCTGAAGGTTTTCTGTGGTCCGTAAGTAGATCTGCCCCCAACATACTCCTACACAACCTGAATTGTTTGTATACTTACAACAACCACAATTGTCCCATCTGTCCCATTCTGCGGCATTTGAGTTTTTTTCTTTGCGTGTGCTGAACTGCAGCTTTAAAACATCTCTACAAACAGCAAAGGTACAAAGAAAGTGATTTGCTGAATAGAATTTTCTTCAAATTATCCAATTGTCGATTCAGGAGATGGTCAACAAACAACAAGCCCAAGGTGTAGTTGCTGATAAGAGTTTTGTGAAAGAAAGTGTAATTTCAAAAGAAGTTCTGTCTTTAGTGATAATATCCACAGTGGGGTTAGTTTTGCTTTGACAAGGAGAATGAAAAATATTCCCAAGAGAAGAAACAAAACATTGCTATCAGCAGACACACACTCCATCAGTACCCATTTTGTTTGAGATAGTAGAAATATAAATGTATTGATATTTTAGTAGAGTTTTCCAACACAACCACTGGGCTGGGACCCAAAACTGGGCGCCGTGTCCCTTGACTATATTAGATGCCTTTTAAATGTTTTATATTTTTGATTTATGATCTACTTCTGATTTCCTATGGTGTTTTATTATAAAAAATATAGTAAAAATAACCTGGTAAAGACCAAACAAGAGTATCAAAACTTAGAACTTAGAACTAGTTTGGGGTTGTACGCATTTTCATAAAATTTAAGGTTTAATACTGATCCTTATGAGTAAAAAGGTTGTGACAATATGTTGCAATCAAATAGAAATAGTAATTTAAGGAGGTTATTTATACATAAATTGCAAATCTAATCTAATACATTTTTTTTTCCAAAATCGTGCAAGCATATTTGGGACCACTGCTCTAACGCTCTTGTCCTGGGTTGTGGTTTTCAGTTTTGTGGGCTTTGAGCAGATGAACTTCTCTGGAGAAATGTACATTTTGGAGAAGGGAGAGTACCCACGCTGGGACTCCTGGAGTAACTGTCAGAGGAACGAGTACCTGCTCTCCTTCAGGCCTGTCCGCATGGTACACATAGTTACACATACTCACACATACTCATGCATACTCACCCATTCTTATACATGTTCACATACTCAAGTATACTTCAGACTAGAGGTGAAAAGTTAATTGCAAAATACATACAATTGTTGTTTTGGAGATAAGCAAGATTAGAATATCTATCTTTCTAGTATCTTTAGTTAAATCTATTAAAGATGACCTCACAAAAAGATACACAGATGTAGTGTAAACTTCTAAACATTTTATATCGTCCATTCCCTGTGTAGTGTGAAGCTTAAGCCTCAATTAAGACATCTACAGGCACATTTGAGCACATTCCTGATTTACTGTTAAAATGTTGTGTGAATATTGTTATCAAGATCATAATCATAAAAACAAACAAAAAAACTGCCTTCTTCTCATCCCTCTCAGGACCCAGAGAAGCACAAGATCTGTCTGTATGAAGTGGGCGAGTACAAGGGCCGCAAGATGGAGATCATGGACGATGACGTGCCCAGTCTGTTCTCCTATGGCTTCACCGACCGCGTGGGCAGTGTCATGGTCAGCTGTGGCACGTAAGGGCTCATCTCATAGTATTTCTTTAAGCTTTGTAATGTGTCTAAAATGTATATATTCAAATGAACTCAGTTTAAAGTATAGATATAGATATCAGTATAAATTACATTTAGATTTCTTGTTAAACCTAGTATAAAAACAGGACTATGTTGGTTCAAATAAAAATATTAAAGTAGCTGGACTTAAAGCAACACCTCATAACTTCCTGGAGGTGGAATGTTTCTGCAAATAGAAAGTTAAAAACATACTTTGGAACTTTGTCCATGTAGATAGATAAGTTATGCCATATTGTTGAGTTTTATATTTAACAACATTCCCATGGAAACAAGCAGAATGAGGCCCATCACCAGGCCAAAAAACAAAGTTTTTTCAGTGCAATGACAAACATACTTTTATTTTAGTAAGTTTTTGGCAAATGATTTATATGCAAAATAACCAAAAAAACAAAAAAAAAAAAAAAAAAAAAAAAAAATACCATCTGAACATATGCACTAGGAATCTGTATTGGACCAATTGTTTCTGGTTCAAAAAGAATAACTATTCAAAGTGTCACTTTTACCGATGGGACATTGCTCCATTTACACTCTGTTCTATTCACAGCCCAGACAGTTAAACTCGTTGCATTTTTCATGTCTCCTGTTGCCTTAAGCGTGTCTCTGTAAAGAGGTGCGTCACGGGGTCCGGCTGTGTGCTTGTGTGCGTCTGTCAGACTTCAGCAGTGACGTCATCCGAATCTGCAAGCGACACCAACACTAACTAGCTCTGATTTTCAAAGCGTGTGAACTGGATTTGGAACAGATACTTTTATCACAGTATCTTCAGAGGTGCCATAGCTGTCATCTGCACCGGAGGTGTGGAGAGCGGGATGCTTCTAAATGCCTTTGATTACTTTATTTGTGCTGCAGAGATTCACAGCTTCATGAGCGGAGTCCTGTGGTGCTCTGTCTGGTAGAGACGCAAACAGATCGATATTGGGGCTATTTGTCACAAAGTGTGGATCATCTTTGAATTTAAAGCAGCTGTGTTCGGGAGGTGCTGATTCCATCCCTGTTTAAATCAATGTTTTGATCACAGTTGGACGGTTAGCAAACTCCAGAACGGGCAGTTGTGCGATGTGTAGATATGATACAAGTGGTGCAAGTACAAGTGTTTAACCACCAGCAGATTTTTTTAATCTGTTACCTACAGAAACACTATTTAAGTAAGGCAATAGCAATATATCCCTTTCTTACTTAGCCTATTCCTAAGTTCACAATTCATCAAGTGCACAAAGGCAGAGTAGTTTCGGGCTCTATCACTGGACTGGAGTCTACATGTCCAGAGATGTGCTGTGTACCAGTTCAATAGTTTACTGTTTATAATAACTACATCTTTAACAGCCTCAATAAAGCACGAAGAAAGACTTAATAATGATAATAGATAGTTTATTAAGAATCATTCAGAATTTGTAACTACTTCTTTAAGGGGTTAAGGTTATTTTTTTCATTTTTGTCAAATCATTTTTCATGTGTTCAAAGCTTTTAAACACATCAGAATCAAAATACAGTCCATTCATCCTAGAGATGTCAACATTATTCAGTTAACAGATAATTATAATTTTTCAGGCCACAATGTAACCATCTATCTATATCTATATACCAAGGCTGTGTCCCACCTAAGTGGGGTAGCCTAGACAGGGCACACACTCCCGTTACCCTCAAACCCTCCCTCCTCGCGTTTAAGGACTGATCTAACCCACACCACACTGCACCAGGGTCAGCTGCACAGCCCAGTGTGGGCACTTCCACAGCAGGGCCTCAGCCGAAGCTGGTTTCCCCTGCCCCTTCATACCAAGACCAGTCCTCTACCACACCATCCATTCATTCATACACAAACTCTCTCCATTCATCCCTGTCCTGAGCAGCCTCTCTCCCTTGCACCACAGTCATTCTCTCTACATTCAACGCTCTTCTTACACCCTTTGTCCAACCCATTCGCGGTCTTCCTCTCATTCTCACTCCACTCACATCAGATTCATACACCTTTTTCACCAACCGCTCCCTTTCCATTCTCTCAACATGTCCAAACCATCCCAATACAATGTAACCATAAGAACTAAAAATAATAAAACATCAAAACAGTTATAGAAGCAATAAGTCATTTCAATTTGATCTAAATAATACTAAATACAAGATTATTTACTTTATCATTCAGAAAGTTTGATTTTATAAAGCGATTCACAGGAAAGAGATTTGGACACTAGAATATTAGATAGAAAATTAAAGATTTCACTGTTGTTGGGTTATGTTGTCATTGGTTATGAATCATTGTTAAATGGTGCTGTTTCTTCTCACTATTTCATATAGTGACACCTCTAATTTATACCACTCTAATGTGTTTGTCCCGCAGCTGGGTGGGATATCAGTTCCCAGGTTACCGTGGAAGCCAGTACCTGTTTGAGAAGGGTGACTACAGACACTTCAATGAGTTTGGTGCCCGCTGCCCTCAGATGCAGTCCATCAGGAGGATCAGGGACATGCAGTGGCACCCACATGGCTGCTACACCATGGCCGCTAACAACTGAGACCTCCAGGGGGCAACAGAGAGAGGGGCAGGGGACAGGGACAGGGACAAGGGAGGGTGAAGAAGAAGAAGAGGAAGAGGATGAGGTGAACGGATGTATTATATCACACATGAATCTTATCCACTGTTTGTTTTCAATTAAAGATGTTTATTCTATCCTTTGACTTTGACTTTTTCTTATGGGATCAATTGATGTAATGATTGTGTTTATTAGTTTTATACCAATTGTTTTTCCTGATACTACCACCATTTTATTGTGAGCCGTTGGGAATGGGGGCGATACAGGATTACTTAACATACATGAATCACAATACAACTCAGTAAGATAATAATAAGATTAAAATTGAGTGCCCTTCCACATACGATTAACATTGTATTGTGATCCCTTTGCTTGTATTTAATATTTCCATAAAACATAAAACAGATCCAAACTACCCTTCCTTCCACTGAGCATTCTGTGGCTTGGGATTGTAACTAATATTTGCATTTGGAGTGCAATGACGTATCCTTACAGCACTTTGGCGCTAATCTGAAAGCATCATTACTGTGGAGTGGCTAACCAAACCAAGAATTTGAAAGTCAAGAGCAGATTTTTGCCCAATAGGGACTGCATCTGCCCTCTTCAGTTTACTCTCTTATGCACCACCAGCCCTCACCGCGCCTGCCTTCTGCCTCTCTCACAACGCCCCACCAGCGTCAGCGCTCAAACACCAGGGGCTTATTACAGAGAATTTGAGTCTGTTTGCCGAGACAGAACAGAAAACAGAAAAGCAAACTGGAATCTTAAACCCAAATAAAACATCTGATTTTGTGCCTAAAGTGAAATTCATACAGTGTCCTAAAATGAACCATACACAGAGCTGCAGCCTGTAGGACTGTATATATATATATTTCTTCTTTCTGGAGGGGTTCATGAAAAGAAAATTAATCTTGTTTGGTTTGAAATAGTTTAGGTGTAGTATTTGTTTGTTCTTTTTCAAACTGCATGTGCTACTTCAGGCTAACCAGTTTGTATGTTATTCTTCATCTGAATAAGTTGGTTTCGTTTTTTTCATTCATTCTTTATTTATACAGGGAGAGCCTAACTGGAGCACTCAGACTCTCCTTTTCATGAGCACACTGTTCAAATACAGAAAAATACAAACAAAAACAAGCAAAACAAATAACTACATAGGTCAATTTAAAACATTAAAAACATGAGCAGGTGTGAGTATAAATGTTTATCACAAGATTATTAAAGTGCATTAGTGACGCCAATGTATCTAGTTTTGCATGTCCTTAAAATGTTTTCCATTTTTTTCCTTTTTTTCCCCCATTTCATTTCTGGAAAGGCCAGGTTTTAGACGTAGACAATCAGGAGATCTTGTGTTAAAAGTTCCTACATCAGTGTTGAACAAATGAGATATTCAGACAGTCACGTAGTCCCTTATAAATACATTTTATACAGTGTTGTTCTCTTCTGACAGATAGCAATGGCCAACCTACTTTTCCATAGCATGTTCAGTGATGGTTTGTAAATTCATCATCATCATGGAACAAAGGGCTGAGTGAAGGAGAGTATCTAAAGGTTTCAGAGTAGAGGCTGAAGTCTGCATGTATATTATATCTCCAGAATCTAGTGCAGAAAGAAAGGATCCTTGAACAATTTCCTTTTTATAATTAAATGAGATACAAGATTTGTTTCTATAATAAAATTATACTTTTGATTTTAAACTGTTATGTATAAACAGAGATAAGTATACTTTACTTAGTATGTCTATTATTTGAATTGGATTTTTTCAGGACATGTATGAATATTTGGTAAATTGCCTAAACTAAACCGACATACTCAGATCAAGAATAACTTAAAATTAAGACATTTTATGACATAAAGATACCCTTTTTTGCCGTGTGAAAATGTTCAAACATTTTTTCATTTTTTTTTTTCTCCAATTGAGGCTTTTTCAAATATTAAACACACCTGTCAGAAGCCGAGCTTTGATCAGGTAAAGAACAAGGTGCCTTTGCCTTTCACAGCTCCGTCATCACACTGATGTAACAAGCAGACATTTAGGCTGGATATGTGAGACCCTCTAATGTCATATTTAGCTAACAAAGGAGGTGAAATATTAAGGCTAATTGTGTGTAGTCACTTTTCATACTAAATGGTTCATTGTACTAAAAAATTAGAATTTCTGAGCAAAATAGTCAGGTAATAGTAAGCATGCCATGATAATTATTAAATCAACTGGGGTCAATATTTATTGTGTGTACTTTTTCTTTGCACTAAAAATAATTAAGCTGTAAAACGTTGAATTAGTACTTAAGTACTAAGTACTTTAGTCTTTTATTCTGCTGTTTATTTACTGCAGCTCATGATTTTTAACAATATTGTAGACTTAGAATAGTTTTTGTGGTTTAAATCTGCTCTTGGGTTATTGTGTCAGTGGTATAAATCAGTTTCAATATTATTATCGTTTATCATCTATATCTTTTGTAACATCTCAATATATTCAAAATGTGTTATCGTGCCAGGGCTATAATAGTATATATGACTAATCTCCCAATACGTTTTCTTCAGTTTTTGTCTAAAATGATCAAATGTGTCGCTAATATGATTGAAAAACATTTTATATTAATTGTGTCAAACATTTCAAAAGATATATTTGCTACGTCTTTCCTGTTTCCATGGAGTTGTTAATGCTTTGCATGGCATGTTCCACAATATTTCTTTACACATTTATTTATTTGCTTATTTATTTATTTATTTATTTACAACTTTGTTTACTTACTTATTTATTTATTAACTTATTTTTTTATTTTACAGGGACATAAATCATAACATAAAGCAGTATTACTGTACTGTTCATTCGTTACCCCTGGACAGATGTTAAAATTGTCTACCTAAAAACAATAGGGCTAGACAACATAATAGCACAGTGCGAGCAGGACAAAACATTCAAATCTAATGGTTTTCCAAGTCTAGAATGTGATAACGTCGTACTTCCAGATAGTGGCGAGAGACAGTTTTTCCTATTGATTACATTGTACTTCACCATGAAATATCTAAAAGGTAAATGCACAAATATTGAACCTGATCATTTCTATTAGTGACTAGACCCTAGACCTCACTGTATCACAACACAAGTCTGCATTTTAACAATATTAATTTTAACTGCCCACCATTTGTATTAAATATTATTGGCCTATAGAATGTTTTGATGTCATCTGAAACCTAGCCATAGTTAAAATAGGCAAGTTTAATGCCATACTGTGAAACATTCCAGACAAAGCAATGACATCTCGATGGAGAGAGCAGGTGGCCAACCCCCACCAGACGTTCGTCCACCTTTCAAATACAATATTAGTTAGACACTGAAAAAATATGCTTTGTTTTAACAGCTTTGTCTTGAGCACATTTCGACTGCATCCCAACTGAGCAGTTTCATTTGATTGTTCTATTTGTTAATTCTCTGTCAAAGCCAAAATAACACATAGCAATTCTGCTTTTTTGTGTTGCCAGATTGCATTTAAAACACTCATTTGGACTTGGTCTCACTTTGGTGTTGTTAATGAGAGACAGTGTTGGAGCTGGTGAAATTTGGCATCGACAGATTTGATTTTTGTGGCGTCTGTAACACAGCGAGTGTGAGGGCTGAGGCACTGACAAGGGACATTATGTCTAGAGTGATCTGTGATTTTTCATACATTATTTATAATTCCTACTGCGAGGATGAGGAGAGCGGTGGTGCAATAACGTCACTACGAAATGGACTTGACCACAGTCTGCATCACACGTTCTCTCGAATCCAGGGACTGTTACGTAAAATGCACTTCAAATATAACTTTATTCTTTAGAGGTGTGTTTACTTTGTAATATAGGTATGTTGATGTCAGAGACCCAACCATGACGTGCAAAATTAATTTATATTTTGTCCGGAGGTTAAACTAGGGATGTGAATATGGATTTTATGTAGTAAAGTAATTATAAATGGCAATTGCGATTTCACAGTCTGCTTTTCTCCCATTTCAATCATCAGTATACCCAAGGATGAAAACGGTGAAGAAAAAGTTTAACAAAACTCTTATACAAAAAAAACCCATATATTGTCATCTCTTCTTATGCAATTACATTTGTAAGTTTTAACAAGACAGGGAAAGGGTACAATATATGCTGGTCTCCATGCAAATGTTATTCATTTACCTGGAATATTCCAAAGTATAGCATTAAACTGTTTCATCTCCATCAAAACAAGCATCTGATGCATAGAATTTTTTTAGCAATACAATGGCTATAATACACCTGTCTGTAGACTAGCTTAAGGTTAATCTATCCTGTACTTTTTACTTTTCTTTAAAACGTACTTAAAATGTTCAAATGAAAGGTTGTATATGCACACTGTAGAAAGATAATTTGAAGTAAGTTTACTTTTTATAGCCACCAACTCAAACCTAATGTAATGTAATACAAAATGTTATTGTGTTTAAATGTCTGCACTCTATGGGTCCTCTTTATTTGAAGTTACTGCGGCCCTATACTCCACCCAGACCTGCTGGCTGTGCCCAAAGCCAGGCTCAAGACCAGAGGTGACAGAGCCTTTTCTGTCCCAGATTTGCATTTGGAGTGCAAGCAGAACAGCGCCCTCTGCTTGTCAGATCCTCACAGTCTTTAACCCAGTTTAAGACTAGACTGAAAACCCAGTTCTTCTCCTTGGCATTTAATACTAGCTAGACAGGATATGTTGGTGTTTTATTGTTTTATTGTTCTTTATCTATTGATCTATCAATCTATCAATCTATCTATCTATCTATCTATCTATCTATCTATCTATCTATCTATCTATCTATCTATCTATCTATCTATCTATCTATCTATCTATATATCTATCTATCTATCTATATATATATATATATATATATATATATATATATATATATATATATATATATATATATATATATATGTATGTATGTATGTATATATGTATATATATGTGTGTGTGTGTATGTGTGTGTGTATATATATACACACATACACACACACACACACACACACATATATACACATAAAAGTGTTATATAAAATTAAAATAACTGATACTCTGCAAGTAATACAAATATGAAATCAAATATACGTAGGTTAGATTTGCAGTTTCCAGTCTTTGTGAATGAGGTGAATATGAATGGACTAGAGACTAGTCACACATTTCTTTGAATAAGGAATCAAAGAGCTGAGAAGTATTCCACAGGTCAGTTGAAAGATTAAAGGATTCAAGTAGCTTTGGGCAGAAAGAAAAGATAAAGTCCTTGTTGCAGTGTCTGTGTGTGGTAGTATGAATGATAGAGACAGTTTATGCCAAGATCTGTTGTGACTGCTTCAATGCTTCAAATTTGATAGTAAACAGGGCTAAAATAGGACAACAACAATCTAATTCAAATCTAATCTGTGTAAAGTGTCTGTGTAAAAAACACAATATAAACTGTATGTCTTTATCTCCATATTGTGAGTGCTTCTTTGCTGAATGCAGTGCTATGTCCAAACACATACATTTGGCATCTTCTCTGTCCCACTACCCCTCTTATTGGTCAACCTGCCCTGATCTGTTTGACTGACAGGTGGATTCAACAAATCACAATGTCATGTGAACTGAAAATAGGTTTACTTATGTTGCTAAGATTCTAATGAATTATGAATCATAATCTTGGCTTTCAGAAATGTTGGCCTGCCTCTGCCAAAAATTAATAATGGAAATGAGACTTTCTATCCTGTAACTTAGTAAAGTTTACTTTAATTTGCTAAAGCCTTTCATCTAAACATGTCCTGCGTATTACTTTTCTTCAAATTCACTAATAAGCACCTGATTCACCACATCCGTGGTGTATAAAAGGTGATGAAAGGAGGTAACAGCCAAATAAAATGAAAGATAATAAAAAGGCCTTTTAGCCTTATTACTCATTTGCACAATGCTTTCTGCACAATTTATTAAAGAGCTTCTGCCAAAAATCATTTCCTACTCCTTTTTAAATTGATATGACTTACAAACAGGCAAAAGGTCTAGTCTCACAAATCTTTTAATTTCATAATAAAACACAGGTCAGGCCTTTTGTACTTAAAGGAGCTGTATGTAGCCTGTCCTCTCTTACAGTTTTTAAAAGCATTAGCCAGTGCATTATCTGTAGGTAGAGGACACACTTTTTGCTCCATGTGAAAACTCAGAACTTCCAGAATTCACTCATTGAGCTACAGAGGCTGCACTAGCACTGATTATGATTGCTTGCAGGTGCTGGGGTTTAGGTAGTGAGGATTCAGATCGGAGAGAGGGTCCTTTTAGGTTCAAACCAGCTGGATTTAGACATGGAAACTGGCAACCTGAACGAGCGACTCATGTGAGGCTCATTCTGCTATATAATGGTCTTTAGAGCCAAAACACCAAATTATAACATGAACAACTAGGCCAGTGTTTTTGTAACTAAAAAATATGCATTACAAGTGTTCTCAGTAAAAGCTATATTTGATTTGAATGTCTACCTCAAACACAGTCAGGTCATGTTTATACAATTTAAAGTCAAACTAGATACTAGGGACTAGAGACTATAACACAGCTCAACACTAATTACTCATCAATACTAATTACCCATCTATAGACACACATGAATACATTACTGCATTATCATAAATATTGAAAGGTCTGGTGCATCCTGTCCATTTTAAACACTGTTATTGACGTAAATGGTCTTAAACTGGGTCAGATACTTTGGCACCATTTTTACTGCATCTGGGAATGAGATGAATATCAATGAGGTACTAGTAACTGGCTTCAAATAAAGCACAATCATTTTCAGGTCTTGTCTTTATTTTGAAAACATTTCGACAGATTTTATTTATCCCTTCAAGGACAAGCCATCTGAGTAAAATAGGACAATAAAACTATTATACTAAGCAATCACACAAGAAACATGGCAGAGTAATAGATGTGTATTTCAATAAAAACAAGCCTTGCAATCACACACAATACAGTGCAAATTATAAACTCCAATGATTTTGAGCAAACTTGTCTTAAACTGTGGTTAAGAACCTGTAATGCATTATTAATACTATTTTTTTTACATCATCCCTGTATTTCTTTTGGTACAACAAAATATTGTAGATATAAGACACACTTCTCTTCTCAGTTGTGGTAATGGCTAAAGTAGGGTAATGATGATATTTTGTGTTTAGAGTTGACACCTTTTGTTGTTCTTGTAACTGTTTGTGTTGTTGTTAATGTAGCTGCTTTTCTATGTGACACTAGTTTGCTACGCCGACAATGTGAAGGCTCTATTGTCAGTTACAGGTCTGTTTTGGAGACTGACTTGTTTGGCTCTTTTCTTGGCGTGGGTTATGGCCTACAGCAGCCCTTGTGTTCAGAAAATAAACAACCAAAAATAAATGTGCGTGTTACACCAGAACACTACAGTAGTTTTGAATTAGAAAAGTTTAAGTTAATGCTAATGCACTTTTTACACTGATTCACACACAGACAATGACGAAAAGCACAATCCCACATTGGCACATTCTGACATAGCTAAAAGCTCAAAACCATGCATAATATAAGCCTTTCTCTCATTAAAACTTTACACAAAGGGGAATGGGAGGATACAGAACAGTATACGTCTTTTCTAAGATACATCTCTTTTGTTTAAATATTAAAGTACCCAAGATTCATTTTTGCACCCCTCTTTTTGGAGATCTGCACTTTCAGAGAAAGTGATTGTAAAATAAATATGTTTATTTATTAATCACTTTTTTGCGATATTTATGGATGGGGAAGACAAAAATGTAGTTTTAAGTTGTTGTGGATGTAAAAATAACAATAAGAATAAATTTTATTTATATCTATATTACTTTGAAAACAAATCTCAGTGCTTGGTTTAGTTTATATTCACATACATATTTTACTACTAACTTAACTACAAAACAGACAAATTATCGAATCCATGTCAAAATAGAAACTCATTTGAACAAGTATTGATTGACAAAAACAAGAACAAGACCACATGGTACTTCTACAAAAGCTGCAATTATTTTGTGTTGAAAATTACATCCTGTCGTAACAATAAATAAATAACACCCCTGTGCTAACCACTCTGCCACTAAAAAGCCTTATAGACACATGTTTCTAAAATTATAGCTGGACTTGATCACTAATCACCAGTTCTCTTGCAAAAAGTGTTGAAACATGAACAGAAAACATCACTTGGAATGCCATGTTAATTATTCATAGAGGCTACATCTGACTTTCCCACGTGATTCTGGGTTTGAGTTCATTAGTGGTGATGCTTTTTCCCCAGTTTCTGCAAAGAGCTCTGATTTCCTTTGGGTTGGTCTATTTCCCACTGTGAAAGAAGAGCACAACAAGAAATGCCAACTAAAATGAGGTATTCAATAGAAATACCACTTTTTTCCCAGCAAATGATGAATGACGAGAGGTTGACACACATACGCACCCGCACATGCACGCACATACATACACACATCGGTTGCCTTGGCTGATTTAGTGTCTTAATGAGTGGACTCAGAAGTACACACATGTCACAGCGTGGGGAAGCAACAGAAATAGAAAAACAATACGAACATTTTATCTCATACCGAAAAATGTTGGTGTACTGCAATTAGTTTGATGACCTCAATGCATTATAATTGATTTATGGATTGTTTTGATGATCTAACACAGTCGCCTACTGCTGGCTTCAGAATCGTGTGAGTGTGAATGTGTGAATGTCATACCACATTGCAATAAAGCAATGTATTTACTGCATATTTTCTACCAATTAGCTTACATTGGTAACTGACACTAGCTTATAGTCAGTGTTTGTAGGTCTATATTCAAACTTGAGCCACTGATTGTAAGAAAAGAGAGGTCCTGCAGTTGCCATTACGCAATCCCAGCATGCACCTCCAGAGACTGCAAATTATTATTGCGCACCGGAATATTCACGTTATCAAGGACAGAAGAAAACCAGAGCCTTTTACTGGATTTATAAAGCTCCAGATTTTTAGAATTTCTGCAGGCAATCAAACCATAGCATAGGCATAGAGTTAGTCAATTAATTTGGCGAGAAAGAGTCATTTTAAGAGAAGCAACCCCAAATGCTTTTCATAAAACACTGTTATTACAGTGACTTGAGTGATAGCCCGTTGCATGATTGGGTATTAGTTAGAGCACATCATGTCTTCACTGTTTTATCAAGATCACATCATTTTAATTGTCAATATCAGTAAACATTAAAGGATATTGCAGATTTAGGGTGAGGTATATGTGATCTCAACAGTTTAAAAATAACGACCATGCCAGTAATGGTCGCTAGCGTTTAATCTGATTAGTTTTAAGATAAATCATTATATAGGATTACATATAATGACAAAGTAGACTCAGTGCTATCTATTGGCACTAATTCCCCTCTGTCTATGCTGCATTCCTATCAAATGTAGTTACATGTGGAGCAGCTCTATAATAACCATGTGAGGTACAGTGTGGTAGGTGGTGCTTTATGATATAGGACAGTATTAGCACAGAAATGGTATTGGAATGGCAGGATAACTGGGATAACACTGGATAAATAATGCGATGTTTTCATAATTATTACCCATCCATTTTCTTCCGCTTCTTCTGGCTGGGTCACGGGGGCAACAGTCTAAGCAGGGACTTCCAGACTTCCCTCACCCCAGACACATCCTCCAGCTCCTTTTCTTTGTTGTGGATTCTTCATTCTGAGTAAAGAATTGAGTAAGAGCTACCATGAAACAAAGTATGACACATTTCAAGTGGTCACAATGTAATTACAATACACATACACTTTTAGCTCCCATGCTGTTTCCATCCTATTACTGCCACTCAGTCACTCTGTCAGGACCACCGAGAAACAATGCAATGCTTAGCTTTTTAAAAGGTGCAATATCTAATTTTTCTGGTGACAGTGGGGGGCCTGCCACCTGGTTGTCTCCATGAAGATGTTATTGCTTTTCGCAGAACAGTATGGCATTAAACTGATCTATGTCCATCAAGTCAAACAGCTTAAGAATGCATGTTTTTATTACCTTTGTCCAAAAAAGCGCAATATAAATCTAGAGCTTTTAGCAGTTTTGCTTCACAAAAAAGGAACACACTTCAATGAAAAGCTAAACTGGATACGTTGGTGACACAATCTCAATTTAATAATCCGGTAACAAACTGCTATACTGAACCTGTACATGTTTTTAATGTTTTTATATGCACTTATATACTTATTTGTTGTTTTTTTCCCCTATTTGTATTGTGTTTTAAACAAAGCACGCATGAAAAAGAGAGCCCAAATGCTCTCATTGGGTTCTCCTGTATAAATCAAGATAAAAGAAAAGAAATATTTTATTATTATTATCTTTTACAATAAAAACACCTGTATTTACACAAGTTTAATGCCATACTGTGGAACAATGCAATAACATATCGGAGACAACCTCATTATTATTAAAATCCTGGTCAAGGTAATACACCAGCTCTTATCTATAATTGGCTGATACAAATTAATAAATATATTTAAAAATATATTAATACATTATCCTGGTTTTCTGGGTCCAAGAAATAAGCCAAACTGACAATGTGTTTTCCAAGGAGGCAGGGCAGCTCTAGCCCAGTTCTTGAGTAGTTATTTATAGTTTATCATATGCACCACATCTCATCTCATTCATAATTTCTATCTTACCACCCCCTTGTGTATGTGGTCTATTTTGGGTTGACTCACTTTCATTCATATAGTGCCCAAAAACAATCTCTCATTGCCCCAGAAGTGTGATGTTTTTGTTTGCACCTATTTTTATCCCAGCATAAATTCATTATTCATAGTATAGGCCAACACAATGGGTATAATTATCTGCTCAAAGTGTTTCTGGATCGTAAAAGCTGAGGAAGGGATTACTAAAGTTAGGACTGAACAAATTTGGAAAAATGTCTGATATTTTCTGACAAGCAGTGCGATTGCGAGATTTGAGATTTATATTTAAAACGTAGACTCTGTTCAGACTACGTTGTCATTTTAAACATGTCCAGGAACAACATTATTTGACTGAAAGATGAATTGCTGAACTAATATACAAAGCGCATGCATTACAGAGCATGTTTGTAAAGCTCTAAACAGATATTTTGTTACCCATGTTATAATTTCTACATTTTAAATTGCAATATTCAGCTAAAAGGCCTTAATAAAAGAAACAAGTCTTGTGCCCAATGGGAGCTGTCGCAAACGTCATCGCAATAAAGAATTGTCAGCACCTCCTGTGGACAGCTTTAGATCACAAGATGAAGATCATAAGAAAATTAAATTGGAGAATGAAGTAAGTAGTGAGCAGTGGCGTTTGCCGGTGGAGGTGAAAATGGGGATTGATCAGAGCAATGATGTCTTGAATACAGATTACTCAAACATGCATGAATCAGTCTAAGTACAAGACTGTAAATGAGAAGGGGAAACAGCTATAACATTAAGGATATGCTCTAAAAGGTTGATTTTGCATAATAGGTCCACTTTAAGGTTCTCAGCCCTCTAATAGGCTACTTGCTGCTACTGTATCAAATTGTGCAACAACAACACAGAACTGATAAATACTGAAAAAAGCACAAAAGAATAATTATAATATTGTCCTTAATGTAACAATCAAAGGGACGTGTTTGTGAGTATTCAGCTCCAGCTCCAGTATTACAATGCAGCAGCCTCCTCTGAAAACTCTTAGGACATTTACAAAATATGAGAAGTACTAACTTTTCTATTTGTCATTTTGAACAGGGGACTTAACCCCTGCTTCTCATAAGATTTTTTTTTTCTTCTGCAACAGCAATAATGTTAACAGAATTAAACTACATTGCTCCTCCAATATAATATCCAAAGAAAGCACAAAAACACAGCAGGGCAATCAAAATGTCTTTCTCTATGGTGAATAATTGTTACACATCATGACAGCTTCAAAAGTATGCTTCTGGCAATATATTCACAGTGTAAACATTAAACACATGCAGCCCTTTGTGTCTGAATTCACTATGTAATAAACAATTAACATGAGATAATTACAAAAACTGTATAGGTATATCAAACAATAGTGGGTGGCCCTTCAGTGACTTTAATTATGCAGGTAACATAGCAACAAATGAAAATGTCATTGTCAGTGTTTAAATCCATATCAAAAGGCAGACAGATGTTATAATTCTTTTCAGGGTGTAGAGTGGGATGATGTATTCTGAAGGACAAAAGAGAGAGTTAAAGTACATATACCAGGTTAGTTTAATAATTTGACAAAAATATAGGTAACAAAATTATATTTACAGTTTTACTAAAACAAACTTGCAAAGTTGATCTTTTACTTCCTGGTTAGACATGGGCAGCAGATGTGACATAAGTAGGGTAATTCCACACCTATCACCCAGCCATACTGAGAACAATGGCCAAAGCCTGTCTCATTTGCACAGTAGTTATTATTTGTCAAATATACAACATTAATTATTTATTATTAACCTGGATTACAGTGGCTTATACAACTATAACACTCAATTACAGTCAAAGTTTCAGTTATGAAACTGCAGAAGCTACAATTCATCAAGAAATAAAATATCTTCAGCAAACAAAAATAAGCTCTCTTATTGAGGAACGAATAGTTTAGAAGTGAGTGTTGGTTTGAAAACATAAATTGCAAATCTAATCAAAATCACAATAGTAAAACCTCAACAGAAGTTGGGTAGTACTTTGCAGAGCAGTTTGAATGTTTTTCTTACAATTATGTCAGCTTCAAATTAGAAATCTGATGTTATGTCCAGACAGTTATTATTATCTGACTAGTACTTTCCCCCAAATACCTTTTTTGTTCTTACTTAAGTAATTTCTTATACCCCTACTTTGTAAGGTAAGGTAAGGCATATTTTATTGATTGTGAGGGAATATTCTTTCTCTGCATTTGACCCATCCTTCAAACAGTGCCACTGGTGCAACCTGCAAAAGCTGTACAGTGATTGAGGACCTCTTTCCAGATATTAGGCCAGGCTTGGTCAGGATTACCTTAGCTGGAGGATTTTTCCTATTTATATACAGTTGAAACCAGAGGTTTACATACACTTTGTAACTATATATATATATATATATATATATATATATGTATATATATATATATATATATATATATATATGTATATATATATATATATATATATATATATATATATATATATATATATATATATATATATATATATATATATATATATATATATATATATATATGAGAAATCAGACTTTTCAAACTTTTCCTGTTTTAGGCAAATTTGGATGACCACAATTATTTTAAACAATTATTTTATTTCTTCAAAGTCAGTTGTTTACATACATTTCATTAATATTTGGTACCATTGCCTTTAAACTGTATGACTCTTTCCACAATCTTCTCACAATAGTTGAGAGGAATTTAGGCCCATTCCTCCTGACAGAACTGGTGTAACTGAGCCAAGTTTGTAGGCCACCTTGTTCGCACATTCCTTTTCAAGGCTGCCCATAAATTTTCAATATGACTGAGATCAGGGCTTTGTGATGGCCACTCCAAAATATTGACTTTGTTATCCTTAAGCCACTTTGTAACCAGTTTGGCAGTATGCTTTGGGTCATTGTCCATTTCGAAGACCCATTTGTACCCAAGCTTTAACTTCCTGGCTGTTGCCTTGAGATGTTGCTTCAGTATTTCTACATAATGTTCTTTCTTCATGATGCCATCTATTTTGTGAAGTGCACCAGGCCCTCCTGCTGCAAAACAACCCCACAACATGATGCTGCCTTACCATCTTCCTTCCATCCTTACCAACTCTTACCATCTTCAGCAGCATCTTCACAAGGTTTTTGCTTTTGTTCTTTGGTTTATTTGCCCATTTCGGACCAAAGCACATTAATCTTTGGGACACTGAACCTGTCTCCTTCCTGAGTGGTGACAGCTGGACATTTACATAGTGCATATAGTTGTGAACAGGTGAACATGGCACCTTCAGGTATATGGAAATCACACCCAAGGATGAACCAGACTTGTGCAAGTTTACAATTCTCCTTCTGGTATCTTGGCTGATTTCTGACTGACCCATGATGTTACACAAAGAAGCAGCGTGTTTCAGGTGTGCCTTCAAATACATCCACAGGTGCGTCTCTAGTTAACTCAAATGTTGTTAATAAACCTAAAAGAAGCTTCCAAAGACATGACATCATCATCTGGGTTTTCCCTAACTGTTTAAAGTCGTAGTAATCTTACTGTATGTAAACTTCTGACGTTGAAGAAAGTAATGAAAAATTGTCTAAAAAATCTCTCATTATTCTGGCATTTAGCAAATAACATTAGGCAATCATTTTTGTAATCCTAACTGACCTAAAACAGGAAAAGTTTAGTCTGATTTCATGTCAGAAAAAAAAACCACACGTGCCTTTTCATAGTGTATGTAAACTTCTGGCTTCAACTGTATGTATTTTTGAGTTGATGATACAACTTTTAGCTCTACCCATCTCAGAGTGTTCTTCTCAGCACTGAATCTTTCTTTGTCTTGATCCCCCATAGATATGAATGGAGCCACCCCCCTCACCTGGTACCCAGCAGCACCCAGTTTAGTCTGCGCTAAAAATACACACAACTCAAGACTCCTACAAGGTGCTGCTCTGAGCTTCCCTGTTAAATATGGATTGGAGGAGTATTGACGTCAGCCCTACACACACACAAACGCACACACACAACTCAAGATGATCACATGTGCATCTGATGTCACTCTGTGGTTTGGGACTCGCTCAAAAGCAAAGCATGATGGGAAAGCTTATAAAGGCTTAATGAGTCCGTGTGGTGCTATACAGCTGCACAATAAGAACGAGATTGCTTAGTTAAACAGGAGCAAATCTAATTGAGCAGGTTCCTTCACTGGAAGTTGTGCTGACTGTATTCTTAGAAATGAAAGGGAAATATATTAAGTAGTCAAAGGTGCATTTTGCAACTTTTCTGGGATGTCTGTTATCTGCTTGTGCCCATGGAAATGCTTGCTTTTCCTGGAGTGTGCCATTACACTAAACATATTACACTAAACATATCTTACATTTATACAATTGCAAATGTTTCTATAGCTAAAAAACAAATAAACAAATAAACATACTCTCTACAGATCTCACCTGTAGTTTGACCTGGTGACATGTTGTACCTAGCCTTCTTGTCTCCATGGAGATGTATACGTTTAATGTCATACAGTGCAATTCCAAGCAATTCATTCATTCCCGCTGCAACATGTAGGTGTTGGAGTTGCATGATGGCAAAGAGTAAAATTTGTTTAGATACCATAATACCCATGTATTTCATGATGCTACAACTAATTTCTAGGTTCATAATTGTCACTGGTGGCAAAATGGCTGATCTGAGCTGAGAAAGTTGAAGTCAAATCCTCAGGCACTCTACTGCAGCTGCTTTTCTAATCCAGACAGGTTGCTACACTACACTACACTACAACTACCTTTGCTAGTCCATAAACTATTCTATCTACTAACATACCACTGATGTACTGCAACTACTACAAATATTACATTGTAAAAAGACTATATCACTACATTAAGTGAGCTTGTACAGGTGGTCATTATTCAGAAACCAAATCCCATTTACTTAAACAGCTGGGGAGGAGCTCTGGCCGTATTTCATATATGGACTTCAGGGATTTTTATTTCGAGACTGGTTGCTGCACCAATCACACACTGCTATTCAGTTTGTGTAGAAGCAGAGAGGTGTCTCATTTAGTGGAAAAACCCTGAGGGAGGCAACACAAATGAAGAGGACCATTTCTGTTAGCACTACTTAATGGGATCAAAGTAAAACCAGATGTGGCTGAAAGACTTTAGAGCTCCTTTATCCTGGATTAAAACTAAGGAGAAGATAAACTCATAAAAACATTGTCATCAAAATAATAATCACAAAATGTTAAGGTCATGAAGGTGACAAATGACATCCACCTGAACACTGATGCAGGCAAAGTCTCAGCCTTGATCCTGTTAGATCTGAGTGCTGCTTTTGACACTATCGCTAATGGGATCCTCTTACAGAGACTACAGGACTGGGTGGGTATGGCACTAAACTGATTCAAGTCCTATTTAGAAAACACTGAGTGGACTTGAACTTTAACAGCCACATCAAATCAAATAATTAATGAACAAAACACAAGATGTATTGATTACTTTTCTTACAGAACCCTTTACTGTCTAGTTGCAAATGAATTACTCATGGACTCAGAAAAACAGCATTTTCTTCACTTTGTTGTTGATGCTTGACCCAATAAAACACCTTTGTTTGTTAAACATATGGCAATATGATCCTCCCACACTAACCACACACAATGTCTTCTTAGAGATTTTCCAGTCAATTAATATCATGTTTCATATTTATTTCTATATATTTCCTTTGCATGTGTCCCATTTATGTCATAACGCCCAAACTTGTTTCAAGGTAATATATTCCTCCATTCTTAAGGATTAATCACATTTGGACGCCCAATAGAGAGAAGTCTGGAAACAGCTTGCACACGTATGTCGAGTGGGAGTGGGCTGTAATTTTTAGATCCATTGTCCAATTATGAGTAATATCCACTCAATTATCACAAACAGAAACCACCAAAAGTGTTATGTATATTTATTTATGGAAATGGCACTTTTCTGCCCAATGCATTTTCCCTATGAATACTATGTACAATGCAGGAATATACCAATTTACAAGTGCAGTAACTAACATGTACTGTATGTGACTTTTTTGGTGGAGGGACCACCACCTGCTGGTCTCAGGGGGGATGTTATTGATTTGCCTGAAATGTTCCACAGTATGGCATTAAACTGATTTATCTTCATGGAGACTAGCAGCTGACATTATCAGGGCAATTTACAAGTCAGATCTGTGGAGGATCTGAGCTTTTTTGATTATTTTTTTTACTAGCAAGAAACTTCACCTCCATTCGATTAAATGAAAGCTAGATTTGTTTAAAGCCATTCCGAGCAAGGCAATCACAGGAGACAAGTAGATGTAGATGTTATACAGTTTAAACATCAGCAGTTATCATGCAGAAATGTACAAGAGAAATGTATTTGTACTAGGCATTTGACCCATAAAGATAAGTCAATTACTCATACTTTGGGTTGAAGGAGGTAAACGTGTAAAACTGTAAACAGAATGTGATAATTTAAACAGTTCCTATTACTTAAATACCCCATCGTCTTGCCATCCCACATGAAAACACAGGATGCACACACATGTTTGCTGAGGGCTGGAGTGACAGTTGGTGTGCGTCATGGTTCGTCGATGTTCATTCACTGCCGCTATGAAAAGTCTCCTTGTGACGGATGCAAGATTGATATGCAACTCCTCTTCGCGGTGCACAGACAAACGGGTGGGCGGGCATGCTTCCAGGCACAACGACAGCCAACAGAAAGGCACCAATTGGGACTGTTTTTAACATGGTCCTGTGCTCAAGAAAATGCTGCTGGCAGGTGCTGCTGGCAGGTGCGACTGTTGCAGCAACACCTTTTCATACAAGTCCTTGGTTTAAATCTAAGAATAGTATCATTTTATTTGTGTAAGACTGTGCTAACTGTGTAATGACGATGAAGAAGATGATACAAAGCACACATATTTCAAATGTTAGCATATGCGCACTATTACATGCAAAAGGTCCTATATTACACTATTTTCTGATCTATGTTATAATGCTGTCTCCTCATCAAAAACATACCTGAAGTTGTGTTTTGTTTAATTCACACATGTTTAACAGATAAACCCTGCATATTTAGTTCTTCTTCTTCTGGAAAACACTCCGTTTCACCTTGTGATGTCATGTGATAATGCAGGAAGTGTTCCACTGTGTTTTTAAACTCCATACACCTTCACTAGAATCATTTGGATCATTTCAGTCCTGGAACTGCCATGTTCTACTGAATTAAACTACCATTACATGACATTACAAGATTGAACAGAGCAGTTTGAGCTTTGTAGATGCAGACAGACTAATTTATTACTCAAACATGTGTGAATGAAACAAAAAGCAACTTTTTTGATGATGTAACAGCATTGTAACATGGTTTAAAGCTCACAAGAATCATTTTGTGTAACTTAGGACCTTTAAAGTTGCTGTACACGATTTTTTCCATGTAGCTGAACAAAATATGTGTTGCTCTAGAAAGATATATAAATGTGTTCAACATAAGAGCAACAGCAATCAGCACCAGGACCATCAGGAAAATAGCTGCTCTATCTCACAGATGTATGAAATCACTGCCAACCTGCTGCTAGTGGACGATAAAGAGATGTTTAAGAGAAAATACCAGACGATTAGCACTAGCTTCCCTCTGCCCCAGGTGAACGGGACGGCACAGGTGTGACGTGTGGACATTGTAAAAGCAGCTCTTGAGATCAAAAGGGGCAGGTTGTAACATCTGCCATCTAGTGGTGCAAAACAAACAAACAAAAAAAAAACAACCCTCAATAAACTTGCAGATAGCAACTTTAAAAGTGCATTACGTCATTTTTCTGAAGGAGGGCCCTTCACCTGCATGTCTCCAAATGAGATTACTTTGATCGTCCACAGTATGGCATAAATTGATCGATCCTCATGAACATAAGATAGTGACATCCTCATTAGGGGCCTTATTATAATTATTTTGAAAAGAGGGAGCACATATTAATGAACATGTGCATGAATAAAGATTATAGTCAATATGTCTAATCTCTTCTGTCCCTCGGCAGATCAAATAATCAGTCTACAGGACAGTGAAAAAAGGAGTTACAGGTCAGATTTGTGGACGGCATGGCTGTAGTCGATAAAGTATATACTAGGACCATGAGCAAAAACAACTACCGGTATGTGTACAGAAAAGTTCTTGTAAAGAGCATCGTCATAAGTGAAAAGGCAGAATAAACTTACTCCATAGTTTCTCCTTTCTGCTTTTGTGCAAACAAAATCCATATAATCCAAATAAAATAATCAGTCAACTAAGCAAATGTGTGGTTGACGAGAACACCAATGATTAATCAACTAAATTAGGCCTATACACCAATGGAGAGGCAAACCCACTATTAGTAAGAATGTTTTTGAAAATATTTGTCATTGCAAGTTGAATAAATACAACATAGATAAGTTTAATGTCATACTGTGGAACATTCCAGGCAAAGCAATAACATCTTCATAGAGACAGCCCCCCCTCCCCCACCAGAAAAGATACATAGTTTATCTTTAAACTTAACCACAGCTAACCTATGCCTGTATTCCTGCTTCATCCCTGGACACTTTCCTCTTCACTTCGTCTGTGCTACGCTCCTATTTGCGTCACTTGTAGGGCACGCCTCTGAGTTAAAAATAAAAGATGAAAAAGGGGCAGAGGCTGATCTGGTGGAAGGGAGGGAGAGCATCTGAATGTTGACATTAAAAGTTGTTGTATGTCTATGGTTCATTATGGGGAAGAAATAATCATCAATCAGATTCCTCTTATGCAATTGGAATGATACAGAACAGAATGAACTGTAGGTGTATTGTGGCTGGAAGTTGATGCCTTCCTAACATACTGACAGAGATAATTTTTCCTTTGTCTGTTTTAAGGCCAATCTCCAGGCTAAGAATATTCTGGTATTTTATAGGTACCCACTGTGACTTTTTTGGTGAAGGGTCTGCCATCTACTAGTCTCCTTGAAGATTGCTTTGAAAATGCATGAAATATTTCACAGTATAGGATTAAACTTCTCTTCTCCACAAGCAGGTGGGGCAACCAGATCAAGTTAGAAGTTAGATCTGTGAACAGGTGACCCTGCTCAATGTAAAGACACACATTTTCAAGGTACTTCTGAGAAATAGAAACACTTGTAATTGATTAAATGCAAAATCTATACATTTAATGCCATACTGTGGGACATTCCTGGCAAAGCAATAATGACAACTAAAAATTCATATAGTGCTTCTTTAAAGTTTGATCCAGGCAATAAAAGCAAATCATTGTTTACCATTGTCTATACTGTAGGGTTCTGGTGTGAGGAAACGCACTGAAGTTCTTCTTGTTGTTTATTTTCTGGACATAAGGCATACAGTAGGCCGTAACTAGCGCCAAAACAAGCACAAAACAAATACATCTCACCTCAGCACAGCCAGTCTCCAAACTGGCCAGTAAATGACAGAAGAACCTCCACACGAACCTGCTGGCATAGCAGCCAAATGTCACATACAAAAGCCGTTACAACAGCACATTAACAGTTACAAAATCAACAAAAGGGGTCAGCTCTGAACTAAACACAAAATAACAGGGCATCACATACTTTTTCCCTGTGTCATATTACACTATCAATATTATTGCACATCGACAGGTGGATAGTCTGCAGGCTGTAACAAGTATCTGGTGAGACGTTCCTGTCAATAACACCTTTAGCAATAACTTTACTGAAAATGAAATTCTGTCTCATCCATACAATTTCCCTGTTCTATAGGCTCTATAAAGTCACTGGGCATGTCATACACACTGTAACTTTATAAGCCTAAAGCAGTTTGAGATTTGCCAAAAAGCGCTTTGTGAAACTAAGTTATTAAATCAAGCCTCACCTTCACATTTCATCTTCAAACCTGAAAAAGCCTGTGCACGAGGGACGTACTCTTTTTCATTCAACCCCAAAGGCCTATTACATAGCAGTGGAATATCTGTCATTTTCACTTTGTTGTTGCAGGCAGACAATGCATACAAAGAGCACATCCTGATTCACAAGGAAGAAAATGTGAAAGTATGTTTCATGCTTTATAATAGCTACACCTTAATAAGTCATAATAAAGTGTTACCAAAAAAATAGTATTGGTATTTTGAAGCAGAAATTTGCAGGAATCTCTTCAAACGTTAAAAGCACAGGATATAAGTTTACTGTGAGTATGGGGAATAAAAGTAGTAAGTTTACTGTGAGTATGGGGAATAAAAACAATGTTAAGAATTATATTTATATAATTATTAAAGGGCTCATATTACGCTATTTTCTGATCTATGTTATGATGTTGTTTCCTCATTACAAACATACCTGGAGCTGTGTTTTGTTTCATTCACACATGTTTAACACACAAACCATGCATATTTAAGCTGAGTTCTTCTCTCAAACAGAAAACACTTTGTGATGTCATGTGGCAAGTGCGCCACTGTGTTTTTAAACTCCATGCACCTTCACTAGAATCATTTGGGTGATTTCAGGCCTGGATTGCCAATCTCTACTAAACAAAAGGTAAAAGGTAGCTGTCAGCTTGAAAACTACCACTTCATGACATCACAAGGTGGAACAGAGCATTTTGAGCTTTGGAGATGCGGACAGACTAATAAACCAGGATGTGTGAATGAAACAAAACACAATTCTAAATATGTTTTTGATGAGATAACAACATTTTAACTTGGCTTAAAGCTCACAGGAGTTAATTTTGCATAATAAAAGGCCTTTAAGTTTCCAAAAAGTTGTACATTGTAATATTGATTCACTCTTCAGAGGTAATATTTGCGAATCTGCCCTGCAGCTAACTGATGGAAATATGGCTTGCAATCTGCATTAACCAGCAACTCTCTCTCACTTCAGGGAAGTAGGGTGAAGAGTCTTGCCTAAGGACACAACGATATGAACAAGCTAGAACAGGATTCAAACCAACATCCATCACCCCAAAATAAACTCAAATAAGCTGTATTTAACTTAAGCTATTTGAGTATAAGAAAACTATTTTAGCTTTTGGAGGCTTTCCTCGCCTGACAGTTTGAAACATTCTCCTTGTGGGTTGCAGGAGGGCTATATTTGACAGCTTGGTTCCTGGTTCTGTCAAACTGTCACAGACTTTGACAGAAATACTTTTAGCTTCACAGTGGACATGGCACTTGCAACAAAGAAGAGCCACAACACTGCACTCAGAGAAGCCAAAGGTCTCTCAGTACAAGAGATACAAGTCTAACCTGTAACAAGTATTACGGCACCTGGTCTCCAGCTCCTCCTAAGGTGTGTGTTCCCTTTCTCTTTCTCTCTCTTTCTCCTCTCTATCTCTCTGCCTCGCCTGATGTGCCCCACAGCTGGCAACTGATTGACAGCACTGAATGGAGCAACAATTAACGGCCTAGCCAATCAACACCCTCCACCTGTGGCACACCCCTTCAAAAGGACCCGCCTCCCGCAACTCGAGGCTGCCTGATTCTGTGGTCCGCACAGCGTGCTACTTGTCAGGCTTTAAAACTTTGAGCGCTTTGCTAAATTGGACAAAAAAATTGTGACTTGAATCTTGATCTTTTGTGTTTAACCTTAATCTTATAAGTTTTGCACTCTTAGAGCCTCCTTTTGTTTATTTTCATTTGTAGTTAGCTGAAGTTTTTTTGTTTATTGTATTCTCACTTACCTTAACATTAAAAGTAAAAAGCTACTTAAATCTTATGTTACTTCCTTTCACCCCAGAAAACAGTTTGTAACACAAGAAAAGAGGGTTGAACTATTTGGGGAATATATAGCCTAAGATAACTATGGAACTTCATTATGAAAATGTTATGACATTTCAGTTCACAGTACACAATTTAGACAAGTCACTGAGTAATAACATTTGATGGAAGATTGAAATGCACTAAGCTAATACAGTAATGCATTTCAGGACTTCTGTAGCGATATATTGTTCTCTGGACATTATAGAGGTATAGAGGCAATAGATCAAGTGATGGATCATATCATAAATGCCCATTTGAAGAAGTGTATTGTATATAATAAATTATCTCGAAATGCTGCCAAAAGAGCATCCATCCATCCAAAAGTCCTTTCACATTTTAAACCTGAATGAATATATATAAAGGCATGTTTCTGTAGGATTGCCACATTTTATAACCTTTATCAATATTGCTCCCCCCTTAATGCAGCCGGTGATATATAATTCAAATTTCACTTTAGATTTTTTGCAATATATCTTGTAGCTTCAATGCTTTAAGGGGGCAAATGTGATCATACGGCCACATCAAACACTCATCTCATCAGAAATCAGAAGTTAAGCAAGCCTGGACCTGGTTGGTACTTATATTGGAGACCACTGTGAATATCAGGTGTTACAGTGGGGCGCCAGTGACAAAAAACTGTTGTCGCATCCTTAGGCAAGACACATATTATTCAGTGAATGAATAATGCAATGTAAAAAATAAAAATCCTTATTCCAGTTCGACTATATTCTCTCAGTGTTTTGCTCATTTGAGTAGCGAGCAGAGTGAGATGCCGGGGTCAATAACACTGTTAGAGATTTCACAAACTCTCACTTACACACCTAATCCATTAATCTCTCGTAAACAAGATTTCTCCCATTGACGTCAGCCCGCAGTATCTACACAATGAGCAGCTTTTTGTTACAGTTTTAATGAACCAGGTTCACACTCTCCTTCAGCTTTAAAATAATGTTGTGCTGTTCGTGTCACTCCTCCTGCTTCACTGCCTGAGGACCTTTACAATCCCTGTGCAAAGCTATAGTGTATCTGTCTCACACTCACTTACAGGTGTTTGTGTGAAATAACATATGAAATAAAGAAATATTAATTTATGGAAAAAAGTTTAACTAATAAAAACTTAACAATGTCATCCAAGGGCTTGGCTTATAACCTATTAGCAGAAATTACAGTATTTTGTTTTGTTTGTCAGGAGTCATCACAATTACATTTTTATGATTTGACAGATTTTATGCTGGATGCCCTTTTTCTCGTAACTACCCACAGAAATGGGAGAAATGGGGAAATCAAATGGGTGTCTGGCCTAGGAGTACAACAACATTCTTTGCACTTAGGCAATCAGTCAGATCTCAGAAGCTAAGCAAGCCCAGGCCTGGTCAATTCTACACTGTCAATCAGGACAGTTGTGGCTACAAAGTAGCTTATTGCTTATTGAGTGTGGAGTGAATGAATGATGCAATGCAAAGGTTGAGGCCTGAAATCTCAGTTCTTTCCTGTCTCCAACCACATATCTGTACTTTGAAGTATTTGTAAAATTCAGACTCATACATGGGGTTCAAAAATCTCATGTAGTATTTTTTTCTGCTGCTTTCTGGAGACATGTCAACATGAACAGTTCTGAACAGGAAGCAATAAACCTGATTCTATTATTAAGCTGTTTTAGATCAATATCACCAATTACAATGGACAAAATGAAAAATAATGATCTATGCTTGTTGTTTCATACTAAATGCAGCAATCACTGATCTTGCTCAACTCCCACGTGGAAAACTATGACAGATAGTCTTACAACTAATTATTGTACTATATGCCTGTGCCAGGTACTACTGTATGTCTTCTACAGCACTACTACAAGGAGAAAGGAAGGGGAAAGAATCAAACAAATGCATTTGAATTCCCCATTCAGGGCTATGCTATAAAAAAGCAACAAAAGCAAAACATTACAATTATCATTATTGTGCTAATCAATTACAAAACCTGTAATAAATGTTTGGACAATTGCTCAAGGATTGCACTTTAGTTTATAGCAGTCTAGTAGTCTATTTCTGACTTATTTGGGCTCCTTTCATTTCATTGGTTCGTTTGCAGCTCTACTTTTAAAATTTTGGCTCTTTTCTACTCTTCTCTCACTTCTACTCTTCTTTTCTCTCTTGTTCTGTATATAGCAGCATTTGAGGGCTTCTGCTTCCCCAGGTCCTGGAGCCTTATTAAAAGTTTTTACTTCATTCTAGTTTAAAACCGTACCAGTCCAACAGCAGTCACAAAGCTGTATGCGACAATCACTTACAACACAGCTATTCTTGTTCTTTTGATTTATTAATTTTATCTATTTATTTGAAAAAGGGATAGTACATATTAATGAACATATGTACCATATGCAAATATGTGATTATAGCCACAGGCTAGTTTCCATTTGCTGTCCCTAGACAGGCTGATGATGTTAAAATCACATTTAACACAAAAGCAATATCACAAAGATTGGGACACAAGAACTTCACATTAGGATCACATAAGAACAAACAACAGCAGACTGAACAAAGTACAGGGTAGAAGAAGGGCAGGGGCAGTCAGGAGCAATTCATAACCACAACATCAGGAGTGAAGTTGTTACATTTATGTAACATGTACATGTTCATGTACTGCACAGACCCTAAAGTGCTGAAAGTATTGCAATATATATATATTGAACACACCCTAAAGTGCTGAGCTGAGTTCGTATGAAATGTGCCCAGATATTTCTGTTGATCGGAGTCACTTCTTTAAATTACTTCCGAATGTTGTGAAACTGGGGGGCCTCCCTCACAAAAAGTTGCCAAACTGTTCCACAGCCTTTATAAGATAGAACATTTTGACTAAAAGCATTTTTTTTAATCACAGAGATCTCACAGTCTCCTCTGCTTACAGCTCTGGAGTTAATATTTTTACAGTGGTGGAGCCCATGAGTGCATTTATAGACAAGACAGGCATTTTTTTTTTTTTATGTTCAAAACTCAAGAGATTATACATTGACAGGACATTACCATGGTGATAATACATTGTGTTAATACAATGTGTATAATAAACCCATATATGACACTAAAAGGCAGTCACCAGTCATTCACACAGGCTTCTTCACTTCAGCTAAATGGATTTCCCACAATGGGAACTACTTAAAATAAAACAAAGAACAGAACTTGAGTCTTAAAACTTTCTGACAAAGCCTTAAGCACTCTATCATTATGAACTCCTTTTGCAACTGTTCCTCTAAAATTATCTTAGCATGGTTTATTGTCTTTTTCATTCATTTTTTGCACAATCCCACTCACTATTGAAAAACCACTCTATCTCCAAGTGGCTGTTACGACCACATATCAAGCCAATATTATTTACCTATCTCTTCTCTCTAAAGCTTTGTTCTCTCAGTGAATAAGTGGTGTAGTTGACCTCTCAAAAGCTAGGTTAAATACCCCTTGTACTAGTGTAATAAAAACGATTCACTGAGCTGAGGAAACCCTACATTTTCATTAGATGTGCAGGCGGCAGCTGACACCCAACTAAGTGCTAACAAAGTGAGACATACGCACACAGGTGAAGTAGAATTTAGCTCTGATGAGGTAAGCATCACGCAAAACTGTGAATAAAATAGGTGAGATATCGAAGTGCTTTGAAGTATACAGCGTATTTAATTTAATAATGCAGACAATATTTTGGATAATATGATGTCTGTTCTGTATATCATCCTCATAAGACCAAAATAAGTTTGTGTTAAAGTCAAAAGTACACTACGTAACTTTTCTGGTGAGATGTCACCTGAAGATGTTATTGCTTTGTATGTTCACAGAATGGTATTTAACATGGTATTAAACTTATTTTCAGACAAGGTCAGATCTGTGGAGAGGTGAATCTGTTCACTGTAAGAATGCAGGCTTAATATAGTTTGAAGAAGAAAAAAACAGATAATGAAATAAATGTAGTTAATTGTAGATAAGCAGGTGGCAGACCTTCTCCAAGAAAAGTTACATATTGCACCTTTAAGTGTGAAAATAATGGAGCTCAACAGTGAGTTTGCTCATTGTTAATCAGCTATGTGACCACAAGACCTTTTTTAATAACTTAGCAGTTTATACCGTTTCTGAAATGGTATAAACTGCTACGTTATTAAAACATTTTGCAGAATCTCACATTTTAAATGTGCATTTTGGAATTAAAACAACCACATTATGGATATTAGCTACTGCTTAGCGTTCGTGATGCTGTGAATTTTTAAAAAAGTATATGGGATAAAGGAATAGAAACTTTACTTCTGGAACCGGAGCAGATTTTGAAGTGGGCGCCATTGACTTGCTTCTGATTAAAGGTTTTGGACTAAAGCAATATACATCAAATGTTCATAATGAACAATGAGTTTATTAAGAATGATTCAGGCTTATTAACTACGTCATAAATATCATTAATGCAGTAGTAGTAGTAAGCCTGAATCATTCTAATAAACAATTTGTTCATCATGAACTAAGCCTTTGTTCATGCTTTATTGGTGTAGTTGTTATAAAGTGATGTATCTAGCACAGTTATGAAATGCTTTTTCACCCAGCAACAATCCCTTTACTCAACACTTGACCTCTGCTTTCTCTCTTACATCTGCTTTAAGTGGAAGTGTAATATATGACAAATGCGTTATTGTCACACCTATACATTTTCGAGGCCCATGTCGTGGTCCAGGAGATGGGATTGAGGTGAGTCAGACTTCACAGTGATCCCGACCGAGCGGACAAAGACAAGTCTGTGTAGATGAGAAAGAACAAGAATGCTGTCGTTGTGTCCTTGGGCAAGACACTTAACCCACCTACCCCAGCCCTTGGGACAACGGGTGGAAATTAGCCTCTGGCTATAACCCGGCGTGTTTACGTTCATGTCTGTCATGTCATGTCTGTTCATTAACATGCACTGTCCCAACAAAAAAAAAAAAAAACAGAAGTATCACTCATTGGATCCTAATATAAAAGTAAATATTCAGTTACTAAGTCGAGTAAAGTAAAAAATATATATTAAAAAAATACTACTGCTACTGCTATTGCTAGTCTGCTTTTGGAGTTGTTTTTTTTTTTTTTTTTTTTTTTAAATGAAATTATTTATCTTAAAACTAAAGAGTATATATTGTATAAATCTTCACTATCTGAACATTTGATTCACTTCCAGCATTCCAACATATCACCAAAAAAGATCTCTGGAGATGTTTATGAAAAATATACTTTACTATAAAGCCCTGTAACTATAACGTTTACTGATATTGTGCCAGGATTTGTGTTTTTTGTGTTTTCTGTGCTGTCTTCCCCGCTCCCTTCTGTGGCTGGTGCTGGGAGGAGACTCTGTCACCACCCACTACACACCTGCAGCCCATCGGCAATCGAGCCTGTACCTCGGGAGTCCAAAGGGGCTGAGGACTGCAACACAGATAGCCTGATTGTCATGCTATTCTCCTGTATTTCTACATGTCATCCTCCAGTTTATTCATCCCGTTTCTTGGACCCACACTGCACCTGTGCCTCTGACCCAGCTCTCCACTACTGGTACGAACACCTCAGCCTCCAACCCAGCTTTCACCCCGAGTCCTGTATCTTTGATCCCCCAGACGTTACAACATATTGACAGTTTAAATGATTTGATATAGATAAATTAGTGAAACTATGATGAGCTCTAACTTTAAGCATAATTAACAGACTAACACTATTTGACAATACACAAAAATACAGTTTTAGAATCGTTATGAGACAATGGTTAAATCACTCAAATAAAACAAAAAAACAAGATAAAAAACTAAACTATATCAATGTAAAAATGCATCTGTAGCTGAATTAAAGTGCGGTTTGATTTGCTGCAAGCCCATTGAGCTGCAGAAATCCACTTCTTCCATCAATCTGGAGCTTTGTAAATCTGGTAAAAGGCTCAGGATTTCTTTTAACCTTGATAATGTGCTCACCCCAGAGCGCAACTTTAATTTACAATCTGTGAAACTTATAAACAATAAAGTTTCTTAATTGTGACCGTTTCTATGGGAATTCTCCACCGCTGCCAGTATGGGTTTTAGAGGTGCATGCTGGGATTGCTTGATGACAACTGTAGAAGCCTACTCAAATCAACTACAGTAATAATTGAGCATCTAATATAACTACTATTTCTACACAAAAACAATTACTACTATTACTAGGCTTTTCCCATTAAAATAAGTTTTACTAATACAGATATACAATTGTAGGTATTTTCTTCAGCTGCATTAGTGATGTATGGAGCAGTCTCCATAAATAGGACACAAAAAGCACTTGTATCATTCATTCAGTCTATACATATGACGTGTCCAGTGCAGAGAATCACATCCTGAGCAATAGATTTTATGTTGGTACCAAGAAATGGAGCTTTGAAGAGAGACCAGAAGAGAAAGAGAAGGAGGAGGAAGGCGAGTGGACAGTGTATTGATCCAAACACATGGAACATCCAGGCTAATGTTATACAATGCACTGAGGGGAGGAGAGGAAGTGAATGGGTTGAAGCCCAGTAATAGTTCTGAGTGTGGTCCTGTTCTAGTCCTGGTTTAAGGCTAATCCAGACCGAGTTCAGATTTGGGTTTAGTCCCAGTATTGATGCTATGTACCCTTAGTAAAATATTTGTTTAAGAAATATTTTTTAAAGCAAAAGTATGACCATAAATAATGGATTGACAAAGACAGATGGCCTATTTAGAGAATTTAGTAGTTTTGCTGTAGCTTTCTCAACCTCTGAAAATCAATTAGTTTACTTAAGAATTTGTAATTAAAATAAATCTACAGTATCACTACCACTACTGTCACAAAACTTGTATAAGCTGTGCTCCTATTCTTAAAATGATCACTTTTTAAAAAATACATTTAATTTTAGACATAGGTTTATTTTTTATTGAAAGAACAGCTTTGTATATTGCTGTAACTACTACATGGGCATTATAACTATGATTACTATAAGTATGTATATGAAGATGATTACTATACCGGAGAACCTGGGATAAAATGTCAAAAACTATTCCACGTGCCAGGTCAGACATGCCAAACATTTGTAGAGGTACATTTACATCAACAATGTTACAATTTCAAAAACGTATAATAAAAAGCATTCATTGGAACATCTGGATAAGCAGCTGGATTGCTACAGTCTACTGGTAAATATAGTCATCACACTATAATGTCAGAATTCTATTGAATGGGTGCAAAGTATTTTACATGATGGTAATATTTAGTTTAAAGTAACAGTACATTTACTAGGCCTGTCACAATAACACATTTTGGAGTTCAATATTTTGCTGAAGTAAATATACACGACAAGCGATAATACTGAAACCACACATAAAACAGAATCATCCCCTAAAAACTATTCTAAATGTGTGTATATATATATATATATATATATATATATATATATATATATATATATATATATATATATATATATATATTTTATATATGAACTGCAATAAAGACAGATGCAACACATTGCTTGTTTTCTGTTGATTAATTTGCTTGTCTGTTTCTGTTTCATTGTTGATTTTCTAATTCTGTTGGTTAATCAACTCTCATGTTCAGCCCTAAGAGGCGACCGCTGTCGTGATTTTGGGCATTACAAAAATAAATTTAATTGATTTGAACACTTAAAATAGTTAGTTTGTGTCTATAATGTGTAATAGAAGTTCATAATTCAAACCTTGACAGCTCAAATCTCATCATAATGCAGAACATTAGGAAAAATGTCCAATTAGTACAAAGAAAAAGCACCCATGATAAACCCCAAAATATGCTAACATGTATTAAAAAGTTGTAGCATTTATCGTGACAAGTCTTCAGTTAAAGTTAATTACTCTTCCCACTGTGAATAAGTCCACAAGTGACAAAAGCTTTATGTTGACAATATGAAATTATTTGAACATTTGTGTTTCTTGCATTGCTTCTTCAGATATAATGTTTTTCACATTTGTATCTATCCTTTGAAAATACCACATTTTGTGCATTATTTAATGTTTGTCCTTCAAATTATAAATCAGATGTTACTAGAGTAGTAGTTTTCCCAAACGCTTTTACTCCATTTCTTTGATCACTACTTTGTACTTCTACTTCTATATTATTTTGAAGTAACCATCTTGCGTACCATCTCTGGCATCTTAAAGTCTCTATTCATTTAAGATTAGGTTTACTGAAAATCCCAGCACAATCCCGAGCTCTATAAGCCTGCTCCAGCTCTCATCTTTATTACAGTACTGCTACTTATATAGGTAGGATTTAGTGTATCAGGAAGTAAGGAACGGTAAAAGATGACAATGTGTCTATTGTATATTCTTATAGATGTTGTTTTTTCTACAGGCAATGAGGTTGCATTCACTCTAGTCTGTATTTAGCAGCACTTGAGGGCTTCGGCTTCCCATAGAACCTTATTAAAAGTTGCTGGGATGCGGTACTGGATGTACTTATATGGGGTGATGATATTCCTGAGTGCTACTGCTGACGTAGGAGGGACTCTCTCTTTTGGATAATGCATTTATCTAACTTTGCTTCACAAATGATTCTGATTTCTCCACTGGCACATTTAAACCTCAATGTTTCTCTTTTCCCACAATGCATTACTGAATGTTGATTGATATTAGTCAAGCCTTTCAGAACAGACCACATCCACGTACATGTTATGTACGTCATTGGCAACAGTTCTCTTGGTGACTATATATGGCTTTATGTAACTGAAAATCTAACACTATTTTTGTGTCCTGGTTTGGACTTGTCCTGAGTTTTCTTTCTGTTCTAGGTCTGGTTGAGTCCTGGTCTAGGCTTAGTCCCAATTTTGTTGTGATGTGTGTGTAAGAATGTAAAAATCCTCTACTTTTTTTCCCTTAATTTGGTACGCTGTATATTATTTGGCACATTTGGGATAAAGTTTTAACCCAGACACCTTTCAGGTGCAACCTTTCATTTCATTTTCATTAAGCTTATAAGAATTACAAATAGATTTTGCTTCTTAACAACACAAATATCACCATAGTTCAGAGAAAAAATGATAATACAACTCCAAAAGAATACTGATGGTTTATTTTGTTTTGTTTTTTACCTTTCCTGGATAGTTTTACAGTGTTATTGGAACTTGTCATGATACTAAAATTTCAAACTCTATTCAAACTACACTGCCTGGCCAAAAAAAAAAGTCGGCAAACACACTCTAATATTTCGTTGGATCGCCTTTAGCTTTTATTACAGCAGGCATTTACTATGGCATTGTTTCGTTATCCATCCAGTGTTGCATTAATTAACATCCCAAAGATTCTATATGGAGTTAAGGTCTGGACTCTGTGGTGGCTGATCCATGTGTGAAAATGATGTCTCCTGCTCCCTGAACCACTCTTTCACAATTTGAATCCTGGCATTGTCATCTAGGAACATGCCTCAGGGAAGAAAAAAATCCATTGATGGAATAACCTGGTCATTCAGTATATTCAGGTGTCAGCTGACCTCATTCTTTGAGCACAGACTGTTGCTGATGACCAACTGGAGGAGGCTCAGACCTATTTGTTTAGTTAAATCCTTGTGGCGACTTTTTTTTTTTTTTCCTTCAATACTAAGAGAAAGGCTCGATAGTCAGTACTGATTTTGAAATGACAATTTTACCAATAAAATAATTTGGAGGGAATCTAGTTTTGATTCTAGTTTTAATATAAATTAGTAACTAGGAATCATCATACCTTTGATGACCCTCTAGAGTACACCCAAACCACAACCATGATAATCTAAAAAAGTCCCACTGTATTCAATGCCAAAATAATATGAGCACATCAGGAAAGCAGAGAGATAAAAACAGCTACACAGCTCCTCAACCTCACACATCCGTAAGATTATTTACATAGTGCAAATTTATGCCAAAGACTGAAATGTGCATGGACGTCTGGATTTTATATGTGTGAAATTCTCTGGCCAAAACAAAGAGTGTAAAAGAAAGCAGATCAATGCCAAGTAAAAATGAGTACGTTTTTTCAACAGCTTTATCCATTACTACTATGTATATGTAACTGGCACAACAAGGACATCGAAAATAATACTTAATAGTGTTTTTAGACCAATTAAGTTAAACTCTTTTCAGCTCTCTAATCATTTATCTCCAGTTGGCAACACAATTGTGAGAAAAATGACAAACATAGAAGTATATTGCAAAAGAAAATGAAATACGGGTATAGTCCTCATGGAGAGATTCTGTTCTCAGGATCTGGCCCATTAAGGCAACCTGTCGGGATGCTGGTTTAGCAGGAAGCGGGCACTTGGCAACGCTGTCAATCAAACCTGTTGAGGTTTTACCTTCAACCTTCAACTTCATACACCCTCACTAGAATCATTTGGGTGATTTCAGGCCTGGAATTGCCAATCTCTACTGAACAAAACGTGAAAGATGGCTGTTATCTTGCAAACTACCACTACGTGATATCACAAGGTGGAACAGAGCATTTTGAGCTTTGGACACGTAGACAGACTAATAACAGATTACTCAAAACATGTGTGAATGAAGCAAAACAAAACTCCAGGTATGTTTTTGAGTAGGTAAGTAGTATTATACCATAGCTTAAAGCTCACAAGAATCCACATTGTGAATACAGGACCTTTTAAATGAAAATCATTTTAATATTAAAAAACTGTATTGTATTCTTACTGTGAGGACCGCCAGGTGGGAACACTTGCTTGTCTCTATAAGGAGATAGATAAGCATGTGTCATACTCCCCACCAGAAGGGTTACATAGCGCAGCTTTAAATGCAAAACAAAAGCTTAGACACAAACTTCATTGTTCCTGGTGGGATTTTCCCTAAAAAGGCAGAATGATGGTACTTCCTGAACTTCCTGGAGCAGAAGTTTCCTTATAAGCAGAAGAAGCTAATAGTCACTTTGTCACACATCGGTTTGGAGACTGTGCTGCTGTGTAGACAAAAAATAAAAATTTGGCAAAGCGGAAGCAGTGACGACAGATGAGGAAAAACCAATGAAAACACCGGCCACTGGAAGACAAAGCAACAACACAAAAAAGTGATGCTGCAATAATAGGAGGCTTGTTTGGGAAGATGCCGCTTGCAAGAATACACTGTGGCAGCTGTGAGCAATAGCTTTGATAGAGTCGTTCTGAACAATACGATATGTTGATTCACCTTTACCACAAACGTTTGCTATTTTTCCATGTTTTTTCTACTTCTCGCCATTTTCCTCCTCTTATTTCCCACACAAAACACTGAGTCAATGAATCGCCTAATGGGTTACAGTAATGGGGCCTGGGGTGTAGTCATCACTATCTGTCAATGCATTTCATTAACCAATACTATGCATGGAAGAATAGATGTTTTCAAGCCAGAGGAAGGAAGTAGTACAGTGAAGAAGTAATTCAATGACAAATGTATCACTTTCATTCATGTGGGGTAAATGTGAAACATGTGGTATCCATGGAAACAGACACACCTCTTCAAAAGGATCTGAACATCTCACCTGGAGTTTGACGTCATGCACAGTTTGGGATTAAGTAAGTTGCAGTGGCTCAAATGATTCTAGTTACTGATTTTTTTTTTTGTTAGATTGTTGAATTTATACTCTCAGGTGGGGTTTAAAATGTTATGTCATCTCTGCAACTCAGTTCACTTAAATTTATGGCGGCCGAGTAAGCAGCAGTGGTGGAAAGAAAATGTATACTTTTGTACAGTTAAATATAGGGATTTTGCAAGTAAAGTAAATCAGAATATACTTACATTGTAGTACTTTGAAAACGCAGTCCATACTTTTTTCAGTTCTCAGAGCTCTGACCAATAAGGCAATTGGATTTGTACAGTACTGAGTAACAAGTATCATTTCAAATACACTGATATATACTGCCAGTCAAACGCTTGGACACACCCTCTTATTCATAGTTTTTTTTTGTTTTCACAATTTTCCACTTTTATATACATACTGAAGACATCAAATATATAAAGTAAAATATATAGAATTATACATGAAAAACAAAAAAACGGCAAGGTAAGGTTTCTTTCCAAATCAAATCCTTAATGTAGCCACCTTTTACTTTGTTGAAAAAAAATGTAGTAAAGTAATTTAACTTTATTTCGTTACTACAAAGTAGCATATATCTTGCTTCACATATTTGATGTCTTCCGTATGTTTCTAAAATGTAGAAAGTAGTAAAAATAAATAATAAAAACAAAGATTAAATGAGATGGTGTGTCCAACCTTTTGACTGGTAAAATACAACTGTAAGGCTAGAATTATTTTCAATTACAAGTAGGTTACACATTTAGAGACTCAAAAAAGAACAAATCTAAATTTAATGGTGATCAATATTATGCTCTCCAGCTAAAATATCAAGTATCCACACGCTCTGATGATAGTGCTTTTTCAGAAGATGAATTACTCACCAGACACATGTAGATCAGTGACCTCAACTAATACTGTACATCTTCTCATCTATGCTAACAATTCAATGAAATGTATTTTTGTATAGCCCACGTAGAATCACACAGCAGTCCATAATGGTTGATTTAACCAACAGTAAGTTAGATAATAAAGATATACTGAACAATTAGTCAATTTAAAAGGGGGTGAGGCAAAAGCTCTCAAAACTATTGTGCATTTCTATATATCTGACCCAAACTGCACTCACAAGACTACAGCTGCAAGTTTATGCAAAAACAACTATTTATGCAGAAAAAGTATTGGGAAATATTTAATCTTACATATGAAAGCTAAAAAAATCCAAATGTTCGGCTAACTGACTCACTACTTGTCATTTCCGCTGTTAAATGATTATTTCATTCATTTTGGTCGACTATAACTGTATCATCCTACGGACCTACACTCCGTCACTGGTCAATAAAAGTCAAGCAGATCAACATCAACCAACATTTACAGGAAAAACGCAAATGAATGAATAACTGCAATAGAACAACTCCTGTACTTAGAACTGAATTAAACATCCTAAGATAAACTCAGTGACGTGCAAATCCAGACAGAACAAAATGACAATGGTCTGGAATCTTCCTGGTTCGTTCATGACGCATTACTCATCGTGTTCATTCATAAAATTCCTACACAGATTTTGGGTGCGGCATTGTATCCACGACTCTGAATGAATGACTGACACTTGTGGCTGTGGCATTTCGACAAAGTTACACCTCGCATGAAACAAACACGGGATCCAGTCACACAGTCAGTCCATGCTAAGTGCGCAGCTGCTAACGTGGGTGAGTGTGAAGGGGAAGCCTGCTCCCGAATGTGGGTGCTGGAACTCGTGCGTCCACAAGTCCAGATAAGGACAGAGCAGGAGGTGTGACAGAAAAAGACACCGTGGATGGATCTCCTACATTACTCATTTGTTTATCAGTGGATCATTGGACTAGCTTCCATTCATGTGTGTGTGCGGGTACCATGTGTGACTCCTCCCTTCATCATACTTCATCTGTTTCGCCTCCTGTGGCCGCCCCCCGTAGAGGTGGGCAGTATGTAGCCCTACATGATAAAATAGAAATTATTGTTTTAAATATATATATATAAAATAACAATATTAAAGGTGCACTATGCAACTTTTCTAGTGAAGAGTCCAGCAAATGCTTGCATGGAGGTGCTATTGCTTTGGCTGGGATTTTATAAAGTATGGCATCAAATGTATCTATCTCCATGGAAACAAGCAATTGGAGCAACCAGGTCATGTTACATGCATCTGTGGAGAGCCTACTCTACTTACCGTACGAAATCATGTTTTTCAAGGTATCTTAAAATACTGTACTTGTGTCTCCTATATAGTAATAATATATGACACGCGTGGATCATTATATTATAATTTGCACATTTTAAATTACGTTTTAAATAAACTCCGCTCACTTCTGTGTTAGAAAACTGTGGTGCCCAATGAGAGCCGATGTTGCTGTAAATGTCATCACAACAAAGAGCTGTATAGTTATTGGCCTTTTCTATGGATAGCTGCAGGTCACAATAATGAGTAGTGGATCTTTTTTTCATTTGTACCAAGATGACTATGCAGTGCTGCCAAACCCTGCACATATCATCAAATAAAAGTGAAGAACAAAGTAAGTACAAAAAGGTAAGCGTATGTCGGTGGTGGCAAAAACTGGGATTATGGTGTCTTGAAAATAGTTGATTAAAGATTACTCAAAAATGCACAAATCACTCCAAAAACAACTTCGAGAGGGTAAATGAGAAGGGGAAACAACAATAATAAACAATACAATACAATAATATGGAAACATTTCAAGCAATGCAATAACATCTCCATAAAGACAAGCGGGCAGTAGACCACCTCCCGTAAAAGTTACATAGTGCACCTTTAAGAATACCTTCTCAGTTCATGTTCTGCAATACTTGAAGCTCAAACGAAGAATAGATTTGCAGATTTCCATTAAATAAATAAATAAATAAATAAATAAAAAATTATTATTATTATTTTTATCAATATCACCTATTCCAATTTCCTCAATCCACCTTGAGCAACTATCAATTCAGAATTATTTTCCAGACTAGACTTTCAATAGAAAAAAACATAATTTTTTTGTCCAAGGGCACCTCTCAAAAAGATTTGCTTCATTCATGTCCGCGCTGCCGTCAATGGACTACAGAGCTCAATGGACTGGAGAGAGGGGCTGACTGGATAATTTAGTCTCATATAAATTCAGGTCAGACAAAGCCCTCGACCTTGAGAGTAGTTTCCATTAGAAGCATTCTGCAGCCAACAAATGTGATGAAGGAAAAAGCGAGACAGGAAAACTGCAGCAATAACAAACATTCTTAGTAAACCTCCATCACTAAGTACAGCCTTAAGCACTGTCTTACAAACTGAAAGCACATCACTAAAACCACTTCCAAGCAGGCTTCACAAGATAAAAAACGTACTCGATGCATTTGGAAAAAAAAAAAAGGGAAATTGTTCATTATTTTGATTATTCAATTATTAAACGTTATTAAAAATGACTATGTATTAGAGTGGGGACTTGGGAACATTAAATCAGGGTTTTCTTAATTACTAAACTATGCGATTTTAGTAGCATTGCCTGCTGTTCCAATGTTTTGACATTTTAGTGTAAACTCATTTAAGTATCAGCTTTGTGGTCTACAACTGAGTGTGCCCTGCCACCAATAACCAGGAAGTCAGGAAGTCTGTGACACCTGGCTGCAGGTGTTTGTTCCTGTCAGACCAATGCTATTTTTCCTCATATCCCCTGCTTTCCCCTGCTCCCACTGTCCACTTCTAGGTCTAGGTGTCTAGTCTAGGTGTTTAGTCCCACTTCAAATTGGGTTATTTTGAAGTAAAACACTGTTCAATATCAAGCTAAATGCTGAAACTGTCTGGATGGAATTTTTCTTCATAGATTTCTTGAATGATGAATTAAATTAGTACCGGCAGAACTGCAAACTAATTGAGAACATGACAGCATTTCTTATTACAGAATTCTGTGTGGTCTTCCTCATTTGTTTGTTTTAATTTACCACTCCCAGACTTGTTCTACAGCTCACCAAACTGTGTAGACCTTTATGAATATTTCATCCTTATCAGTTCTACTGAATGCAACACTGGCAATTAGCATAAATCAAACTACACCAATTACCATGGATATACTGTATTTCTTACTGTAATCATGATTTTTTGGGAAAAAAAAAAAAAAATTGTGATTTTTCTGAAAAAACAAATATTGCGATTGTGATTATATTTGTTATGTCTGTTTAAAAACTAGGATTCCTTTCACCGTACATACTTTACACAACTACGGGAACTTTAACATACGAGAGAAATATGAACTGATACATGAAGACAAGAATCCTTTACATTTTTAAATGATGTTTGTAGAGGTCTAAACTACCTGATACAATAGGATAATTGCTTCAGCCCAGATTGCATTTTTCATTGGATTGCAATAGAAAAAGGGGCAAACCTAGATGACTACAGACACTGGATTTTGATATATTTAGTGCAACCCTATTCTGCAATATGGGTCCCTATTTATCTATCACACTTGTTAATGGGTGTCATGAGCATGTTCATTGCTGAATATTTAAAGGGTTAATAAAAATAGTGTCATTTCCTGATTTCTGCCCAGAACATGGCGTGGGCGGTTTGTATGCAAGCCCACAGTGATTTTTGCGCTGTCCATGGTGCTGAAGCTGCAAGAAAACAAAGAGCAAGTTATTCCAGCCAAAATTGCTTTTTAGTTTGGAAATTTCTGATTATTTGAAGTTACAATAAAACATGCTTTGTGGCAAAGTGGTTTGCTCACCTTGCTTTCACATATCCCTTTCCCTCATCCTCTGAATAAACATGTTTGGAAAATTGGCACCCTGACACATCATGACTTTGATCTCTAGCATCAAGATGTCTGGCCTTGTATAACTGCTCTGAAACTATCATAATAGTTTTATCTGAATAAAATATTGTGCATCATTTGAAGGTCACACTGATTGAATACAGATCTGCAAAGAATCCACTGCTGCTCTGTCTATGGCTCTCAGAGTGGACACTCAAAGCAGCTTTGGACACAAACAGCAACAGCTTGAGACAAGGGCACTGCTTCACTTGAAATGGCATCTGCTGTAGTTTGGTAAGGACAGATATCATTTGAAACTCTTAGGCCCAGTTGCTCTTAATTGTTAACATTGTACAGTAGTAAAGTAGTTAGAGAAAACGGAAAGAAGGTAATTGGATTTGGTATCATTGAAGTTAATTGGAAACATGCCATTAGTTGTAAATATTTGTAAAATAGGACAGGGTTAAACAGACTTCTACAGTACACTTTGGCACATCGTTCTATACACAAAACACTGTAAATCTACAATGGAGTTAACTAGAAGCATTAGAAGTGATCACAAAAGAACCTTTTGTAACTATACTTGAAGACTTGCCACTGCATGCAAGTGCTATTTTCAGCCATCCATACTCCTTTCAGGGCATTTAAAGCCTCACCAGATGCGAGAAACACAATCGTCAAAGATTACTGACAATGATGAATCACTAATTTACCTTTACTATGATTTTGAGATTTCGGCTTACATTATACCACTGTGGCATTGCTGCAATGGATAACTAGTGGCCTAAACACTTAAAGTTTTGTTAAAATTTTGTGGGCACAAAACATCAGAAAGAACGTTTAAAATTGTACTGTAACTCAACCATATGTTAGTAAAGGATAATACCACATGTCTTTTTACTGAATTATTGTTATTTAGCGATTAAGTTCTATCTTATTAGTTATACTGAGTATTGTGTTTATTAACTGATGATTCATAAAAATAAGAACTTTAATGTCCTTAATTGGTCAGTTTATTCTAACTGTCCAGTGTCCACTTGGTGCGTACTGAGCCAAATTATGTCATTCAACATCTTTCATCAATAATTATGTCAGTATCTATAATTAAAAAGTCTGACGGTTGCCTGGAGTTTAACGTCCACAACCACTACACAAAGTGATGTTTTGAGCAGCTCATCCTGGCACGGCCCCGTCTCTTGGGGCTGATTCATAATTCGGGGGCATCCTTCTCTTCCTAAACACAACCATAGCCAGCCATTTCTACATATCTCTGTCTGTCCCAAGCTCACCGGAAGCGGGCCATAAGTGTCTCTCCTCGCGCCATTCAGGAAACGATCATCTTCTCCTACCCATCCTCTGTGCGCTCCTGCGTGCGTCTACAGTCTCCTCCTCATTCAGACTTACGCGCGTATTCCAGCCTCTCCAAAGAGAATCCCAACGGTCGGCCCCTCCCCTTTCCGTCCCCCTCCGCCCTCACTGCTGTTCTGACCCCGGGACAGTGACGTAGGAGATTCCGCGGTGCCCACTGCCGTAGGCGCGAGCGGCATGGTGCAGTATATATGCGCCGGTCTTAGTGGCAGACTTCACTCTCTCAGTCGCTCCGACTCGGGAACCAGGGCATCAGCGGAGATAGCAGGCTTATATTTGGTCTTTTAGGCTAACTCGCTTTGGGCTTTTGGTTCAGGATGGAAACCTCTTCGATTTTTCGGAGCCGACGATGCTCCATCATGCGCAACTGCAAAAGTAAGTTTGTCTCCGGCTGCTCTGGCTTTGGATGCTCTGGACCATGCACTTTACAACTTGTTCACAGAGTTTTCAAAAGGATTAGGGGAAAAAATATAATGGCTTTTAATGGTTTTAAACAACTAGAGATAGCGCTATTGCTTTTGGGTATCTGTGCATTGCGCTCAGTTTGGATTTCATACTTTACGCACAGTTTTTAATTGTTATTTGTTCAACTATTTCTGTCGTATTGTTCTAAAACATACAGATGAGTGCTTGGTATCGACTCAGTCTTATCATTCTGCTGAAAAATAACGGCTATGTTTACAGTATAAATGTTACGTAGTTGTGCGTAAAAACGGTGCCATTGAAACCTGTGCGCGCTTAAGTGTCTGGTTTATATTATTTGCTACTTGTGTTAATGGTTGCATATAAAAGATATTATGAGCTAATGCTTAGAGAAATGCAGTTATAGTGCTCTAACAGCTTGTGATGGGCTCTGGGCTCACAAACTCACCCGCTCTGTCTCTGCTGCAGGCGGTCTCTCCTTGTGGCTGGTGGTATGGATGGTCCTCGGCAAGCCTAGTCCGGTGTCTGCGTGTCCGCAGAACTGCGTGTGCTACCCGACACCGATGACTGTGAGCTGCCAGGCGCAGAACTTTACCGCCGTGCCCGTGGGAGTGCCCTACGAGTCACAGCGCGTGTTCCTCCAAAACAACAGGATCACGGAGCTCAGAGTTGGCTCTTTTGGCTTTGGGACTCAGGTAAGCACCGCTTCAACTGTTTATTTAGATCGCAAACAGTTTCAAGGACTGCTATCTTCTAATGTCCGCAGAGACGTTTGGATGGGAGGTTTGTAATCATATCTGCGTCTTATGCATTCTGCAAGTCAGATTTTATGCATAATGTAAAACTGTCATCATAGACTTATGTTCATCTGTAACTAAATGTAATCACACAGGTGCATTTTTAATTCTAACTGACTGAAATAAAAACTTTGCATCAACTTTATAGCCTTTGCACTAAACCACGTGCAGTAAATAAATGAAGGCTGAAAAAAGTATTTGTTTTATGACATGCACTAAATACAAGTGTTTGTCTCAGGTCCTGTGGCTTTTCTCGAACAACATCACGTGGATTGAAGCTGGGGCTTTCAGTGAGCTGAGGGACTTGGAGGAGTTGGACCTGGGGGACAATCCTAGCCTCCACAGACTGGAGGGGGGAGCCTTCCGTGGCTTAGAGAAACTCCAGAGCCTCCACATGCACCGCTGCAAGCTCACTGCGCTGCCCCATGACATCTTCCACAAACTCTACAGTCTGCAGTTCCTCTATCTGCAGGTAGGGGCGCCGTTGAGACATGATACAATGACTCATCCACAATACACATGCAACAGCGCAGCTTTTAATCAGTGTATGTGCTGAGAAAATGTGTAATGCTGAGTTGAACACAAAACAGTGTAGACTAATCTATATTACACAGATTCTTTCACTAACGTCTCCAACAACCCTGTTTTGTGTTTTAGGAGAACCACCTTCACTTCCTGCAAGATGACATCTTCTCTGATCTGATCAACCTAAGTCAGCTCTTCATACATGGCAACCGTATCCGCACTCTCTCCGAAAATGTGTTCCGAGGCCTGGTCAACCTGGACCGGCTGCTTCTCCATGACAATCGCATCCGTCAGGTGAACCGCCGGGCCTTCAGAGACCTGGGCCGCCTCACTATGCTGTTCCTCTTCAACAACTCTCTGGCTGAACTGCCTGGCCAAACACTGCGAGACCTGCAGGGCATTGAGTTCCTGAGGCTTAATGCTAACCCCTGGTCCTGTGGCTGTGAGGCGCGCCCCGTATGGGAGTGGTTTCGTGAGGTGCACGTTTCATCATCTGAAGTCATCTGTGCTTCTCCCTCAACCCGCCGCGGCCAGGACATGCGCTTCCTTCGGGAAATGGACTTCGCTCTCTGCCCCCTGCCCGACCCTGGCTCCATCGCTGGGTCCACCACAACCACCTTTAGCACCAAAACACGCTGGTGGTTCCACAAAAACAAGCCCCAGTCATCCACCAAAGGCGTGTTTGAGAAGGCATCAGAGACAGTGAAGGCTGGTCTCTATGGCAAAGGGCCCTCCACCACCACCTCTGTAGTGAAGTACGAGCTGGGCGAGGAGGAGCTGGCTCTGCCTAAACTTGACCCAGAAGAATACTGGGCCAACTACGGCAATGAAGACTCTGGCATCACAGTGCGCTGCTTTGAGCTTGAATGTCCGCCTGAGTTTGACCTGCCACCCTCCTCCTCCGCCTCACCCTCTGTACTGCCTATCCTCTCCTTATGTCTACTCACAGTTTCCATCCATCTGCTGTTTGGTTGAAAGACTCTTAGCCCCTCCTTCGGCCTGTTTTAAAGCCGCGGGGCCCCTGTCAGACTGTCTACACCCCCTTTGCCTGCTCTGCCTTTAGTAAAGGTGCAGCCAGGGAGATGGGGGGATGCTTAGATTGTAAATCTAGCACTTACAGGGCTTTATACTTTCAGGGCTGCTAAGAGTACTTCAGCTGTCATAGATCAGACACAGGTGAGCCTCACCTGTTAGGCGTCATTACTCCCTGTAAGCAGGGCAACGAGGGCTGAGTCCATTGGTAATATCAGCGCCAATTTATAAAGAATGATCTCTATCACCTCAAACTAGTTCCAGACCAAGTACAACAGTGCATTTAGTGCATCCACTGACTGGCTGCTAGAGACATACTGATTACTGTTAGAATCAGAGCACAGTAATGACAATACTGTAACCACTTAAAGTGTCTTGTAAATAGATATTGTGTGATTAATATGGTGTCTGTAGTCAAGCACATTTTTACCATTTAGAAATCTGATCCTGAAAACTGTGAAGGCTTAGTGCTTCTACTTGACAGAGCACAATGCACAGGGTATAGAGGACAAAGATGGCAGAAATAATGTAATGTATTTAGAAGGTTCATATCAAGGGAGACAAAACAGAACTAATGCAGCAATAAGAAAGCCGTGAGTAATACAGAGGGCCAGTGCTGGCAGTAGAAGCAGCATCCTGCAGGTTAAAAGTAATACAATCGTCTATCATCCACAACTCTCTGTAAATATGGTGTCTCTAAGACAGACTACCACTGGGAAAGAATGCTTCCTGCTGGAAGCTGGAAATTGTATCTTGGATGTCTTTCTGTGACATATTGCTATAACATGTTACGATTGTTGACTTGAAGAGCTTAATATAAAACACTGAATATTTCCTTACTACTGTTGTCATACTTTTTCTTTACTCTTTGATTAACTTTTGGGCAACTCAAACAAAGACTTTAAAAAGTTGAAATACAAGAGCCACAGCTTGTCTGTGTGTGATCCCATCATGACTAAAGTGGTCGAAAGGTCTCACCACATGGGCTCACAGTCACAGCCAGCGCTGGGCAGAATAGCTCCGGGCATCTGTCCATGTGTGGATAAAATGAGATGAATGGATTCACAGGCTGGCATCACCACAAAAAGCAAATACGTCAGTAGTTTGTCACTTATTTGACTCATCAATGGGCCGCGCCAGATGGACAGCCGAGGTGTAAATTGGCCCAGCTTGTCAATACGTTAAGGGAGATTCTGAGGAGTTACAAGATGAGAGCTTCAGATGAAAGGATTACAAGTCAAAACAAACAGGCAGATGCAAGCATGAGCCCGAGTAAGCTTGTCAGAGTTTAGGATAAAAATATCAATAATTTTCAAGGCCAAGTAGAGCAATATGGGAGCAGCATAGACATCTGTTGATCCCTCATATGACCCTTGATCCTTGAGCCTTGAAGCATGTCCCAGTATTTCTCATTATATCTCTCCATTCAATTTCCTCAAGGACTGTAAGGGTCTCCACTTCAATTTATGTGTCATGCCCAATATGTAAAGGAAAATATAAAAAGTGCCTACAGTGGCCTTGGGCAGAAATAACTGCATTCTTGGATGACTTTAAGGGAATGTTCAGTGTCCTGTCTCTTCAAGTGTGGTGGACGAGGTTCAAACTGAGCTAGGGTGCTCTTCAGTGGCCAAGACAATGTGGTCGCTGTCAGATGACCAAAGTGCCAGTTATACCATTCTCCTTATCCTTTGTGTTCACTGTGCACGTCCAATGTTTTGTATGGAACAATATATGGAATATATTGGCGTATTTGTTATTTATTTTTACGGTACTAAAAGAGATGTTACTGAAAGAAAAAAGAAAGAAAATAAATTCATACTTGTTTTATCAGAAGCCATTTGTGTGGGAGTTCATTCTATGTCTTGGCGTTTGTTCAAGCACCCACATGAACACGGTGTAACGCTGTCCTTCAGGCATTTGTCCTCCTGTACGTAACATAGCTGCGAATAAGAAACATCAGATCTATAGCTTTATACTTTATTTGAGTAGAACAACACATTTAATATTATTAGATAAAGAAAGCAGGTGAGTCAGATCCCGCATAACAAGTAGCAGATAACAATAATAAAATCTGAGCTCATTAACAACACCTAGACAATGAATAATTCAGGATCATACACTTTCAGTTTACTGATTATTCATAATTAACATAGTTGCACTGCATGCATTTATACAACTCACATTATACCATTAGGAATGTCTCAATACTACTACATTAAACGTGCACATACATTTTTTGGTGGGGTGTCTGCCATCAGCTTGTCTCCATGGATATATTGTTGCTTTTCTTCATATTGCACAGTAAGGCATTTAACGTTACCATCTTGCATTAAAGAAAACCTATTGTGCTTGTGCTTGCTATATAGCTAAAATCTATGACACCAGCAGATTATTATGTTATAATTTGCACATTTTAAATTGCAATATTGATCTAAAATGATTTGATAAAACAAAACACGTCCGCTCACTTCCACGTAAGAAAAGTACAGTGCTCAATGGGCACAGACGTCACCATAAATGTCATCACAGCAAAGAGCCACATTCTGTTGGTCCCTCCTATGGATAGCTGCAGATCACACTAGCTACTTCCAGATTTTTTTTTTCATTCATAGCAGAATTATTCACAAAGCTGCTGAATCCTGTGCATATCACCGATTAAGAAAATCAAATTGGAGAATGAAGTAAATAGAGAATGTTATGCCAGTGGATATTGATCAGCAATATGGCATCTGGAAAATAGGAGATTAAAGATTGCTCAAACATGTGCACATCACTACAAATACAATTTCAGTTGAGTAAATAGTGAGAAAAAACAACTATAGTACATATAGTACAACATAGTTAAATCATTTACAAGTGTTTATATTACGAAAAATCCCTTGAAAACCATGCATTCTTACTGTGAGAAGGGGTACCTCTCCTCAGATCTGACCTGTAATTTGGTTGTCACCTGTTTGTTTTGATGGTGCACCTATAAATTTACAGGTTATTCATAATGAACTTACTTACACCTACATAATGCCCTTTGGTCTCAGTGTTTATATTACTTCTATTAACCTTTCTATTGTCACTAGACAGGATGAATAACTAATGTGCATACACAGTGTAGGTGGATTTAATTTTTTATATGACTATTATAATAATTAACACTTCACATAAGAGTATTTATAGTATCATTTACATATAATACACATTTGTGTATGGGAGGGCATGTTGTTTAAAATGCCACTATGCAACGTAAATCACTGTAGACAATGAGGCAGACAGACATGCCAAAATGATAGACATCCTCTAACGGTGAACTTTAATAGCATCAGTGCTCTAGACAAATTATGGCTACAGCAGTGTCTCAATTAACCTTGCACTGACGGTGGTGTCTAGTAGTCTGAGGTCATCCGCCTTTGTTTTTGTCACTCCTTTCTTTCTTTTCCAAATAACGTCTTTGTCCAACAGTATGTCTGCCAGACTAGATTGTGTGCGTAGACAAGCCAACAAAGCAAAACATAGAAAGTATTGGATTGGCAAGTGAGAATCCAACACTCCCTCTCTCTCACACACAGCTTGTCATGTCTATATAAGGACGAAAGCTGCATTTCAAAGCTCTTCCCTTCCCGATCCCATTGGTCTGTGGGCTTTTATGTAGCTAAAAAAAATCATTGACGCACCTACTTTGTCGACAATGAACTCCACCAGTTTATTGGACTATCATGATGTTCGTCAAATACATAGTAAAGTAGGTGGGATAACTCTACTCAATAGATAAATATTAGTCCCGCCCACTTTCATTCATAAGAGAAAAGGCATTGGAAGATGTGGGTTGGTGTGCGTCACTGTTTTGTAACTATAAACTCCACCTGCTCCATCCAATCACGTTCGTAAACATTCACAAACACCTTTTTTCATGCATAGACACCCTTCCTATGTGTGCTCGGAGGATCGGAGCTGATGGAGAAAACAAGCTATAACAAGCCCCCACCTTTTCCCAGTTTTACATACTCTCACATACTCCTTCTACTGATGGTGCTACTGACATCATTGTCCGCCTCGCCCCCCTTTGAATTCAAACACATTGTTCCCTCTTCTCCCTAAGGTGCAACTTACAGCGCTCGCAGCTCTTGTCTGATTCATAGGCTCTCTCACTTTCTAAAAAAACAGAGCAGTCATGTCCCTCCATTTGTGCGTACATCTGTTTTGTGCAGCAGCTATGACTAAATATCTCTTATTGTCTGTTAAAAAATAGATACTAGACTCATCACACATTATTTTTTCCTTCTCATAGCCATAGTGGAGGGAAAATATTTCCATATTAAGGACAACAGGAGTTGCCACGCTCTAAGAGAAGTAGAGAAAGACGTATGATCTTTGCGCAGGGAAACAGCAAGGCTCCTGACTTAGATGGAGCACAAAGCAAGAACAAAGCAGCTACATGGTTGGCTGTAGATCTGTGTTTATGTAAGACTGATGCAAAATGTAAGCAGATCACATCAACTTAGCCATCTGTACAATCTTTATAATAAAAAAAAAAATACTGTAATGTTTTGTGTGAAAGCTCTAATAATAATAATATTCATAATCATAATCAATAATTAATTTTCAAAACCTACAGAACGGCTTGATACTCGACACTGATTTTGGTACCTGAATGATAAGGATGTAATTTTCAACACAAATTAATAGTAGTATCTTCAACATTACCATATCGTCTTATACAAGTTCTGATATAGAGCTAGCCTATTCTAAACCTAATCAGAAAAAGTCAACTCTTGTCCTAATTATATTACAGAATAGAATATTTTATGATTATACAAGCTTTAATATCATTCTGGGTACAGATCTTTTGACTGTGAACCACCGAAAAACTGCTTCTAGACATTTATTGATGAGCAATTCTTAGCCTGCAATATACACTTTGCGAGTAGAACAAAAAAGCATGGGGAGAACAGGTATAGTGTTAAACCTCAGTGGTAAAAGGCAAAACTGTTGATTAGCTGGAAAGCGATTCACCAGAAATTTCAGAAATACACAAAAACTGACAAAAAACATCAGTCATTATAGTTAACATCTTTTACACACCATTGATTTTCTTTTAATAAAAAAGTATGCCATGATATACAAAGGTTGAAATACTGTATTACACAACCACACAATACAACATGGCTGAATGAGTATGGTCAAAGGTGCACGTGTCCTTGTCCCTTGTGCAGTGAGTCAGTGGGGACAGAGACAGACCCTTGTGAGACTTTTAGATAAAAGGCCCTTCACACCTATCACAGCAGCTGCAGCACTCATGTATAGATAGATAGATATATATATATGTATAGATAGATATAAAAGTGGGATTGCAGCTATTTTTGCTACATGATGTAAGTTACTGTACATATTGTAAGTTTGCATCATGAATAGCACCGCCATTGTCTACAAAAAAATGTAAAGGGTGAGTAAAATTCATAAAAATGTGGAACTTTGGTATTTTTATGAAAATATTAGAGAATTATGCCAAATGGTCAGTATGCTCTTGTTTTTACTTTGTCTACTTCACAGTATCATCAGTTTAAACAGCACGTCTGACTGTCTGGAAACTTGCATAATAATTTTCACACATATTCAAAGTCTTACATAATTGGACCTAAGGCACTCAATCTAGGCTGCACGCCTAGTCCTTACTCCGTCAATGTCATCGAGTGTACCAGAGACATCGGGTGACTGATGAAGTCATCTTGTAATTGGTCATAGGCGCTCAATGCACTAGATCTTGTGTGCATAATATGTTTTGATGTCTGACAAAGCCAGCAAATTCTAACCACGTCTTATATATTTATGCAGTCTGGATAAGGTGAAAATCCACTGACGCCAGTAAGGGGTAACAAACAGAGTTTGCTGTTCACGGAAAGATATGAAAATGAGAATTTGTGTGAACTAAATGCAGACAGAAAGATAGCAACAGGAGAGGTGTGACGTCTGAGTCACGTAGTTGGAGCGTTCCTCTACTGAGAACATTTGGCGGGCTTAAGTGTTCATGCGTGCACAGCCATAACACAACCCAAACACGCACACACAATAAATAACATGCACTTATGCACAAATCACACTGGCACCATGGGCTCCGCTTCGAATGGGGTCCAATTAGAGACAGACGGTCGCAATCACATCACTGAAGTCAAATCAACGCAATGCAGTCCTACACACATGCCTACTACAAAAATACAAAAACACACAAATGCACACACAGGCACACAGGCACACAGACACACAGACACACAGACATATATAAATATAAACACACACACACACACACACACACACACACACATTAACAAGAGCAGTTCTCTCCATACACATTTCCCAGATATTTTCCCCACAGATATTTTGTGTGTGCTTCCCTGATGACATCTTAGTCACATCGTGCGCTGTGGCATTAATGTTGTATATGTCAAGAAGGCAGTGATGTTGTTGCCCCAAATATAAACAATTTTTGCACATTTCCATATTTCTTTATGAAAAAATATTGTGATAAAAGTAAGTGAAAACATCTAGCGTCAACCAAGACGACAGCAAACAAATATGTACAGAAGTGCGTTAGACTCAAACATGAAGTAAACAGATGGGGTAATGCAGCTGCACAGTCTCACGGGAATAGTGACTGCTTATGAGTCAAGTTGTCAGTCAAAGTGGGGCCAAGAAAATAGATGAGGAGGAGGGAGAAGAAATATTTGCTCTTTGGTTGTTCAGTGGATTAGTGATTATGCCTCAAACAACTTTATGAAGAGTTTGCAAGTTCTGTCATAGTCTCCACATTAGGCTCCAGCAAGGTACTCCTGATCCTAAGGAGGATCAAGATCCCGTTGATCAATATCTGAAGAAGGGTCGTCTAAAATGCAGAGGAGTGATAATACGTTACCCTGTCTGGTTTGTACGTCTTCAGAAAGCTTATATTGGGGGCGATACCAGTAGTGGTATGTTGTTTGCTTAAAGGTCCCATATTACACAAAACTGACTTTTCTGAGTTTTGAGGCATGGTATAATGTTGTTACCTCCTCAAAAACGTAACTGGAGTTGTGTTTTGTTTCATTCACACATGTTTGAGTAATCCTTTATTAGTCTGTCTACATCTGTAAGGCTCAAAATGCTCTGCTCCAACTTGTGATGTCATGAAGTGGTGTTTTTTATGTTAACAGCTACCTTTTGCCATTAGTTCAGTAGAGATTGATAATTCAAGGGCTGAAATCATCCAAATGATTCTAGTAGAGGTATATGGAGCTCAAAAACACAGTGGAGCACATCACAAAGTAGAAAAGAGTGTTTTCAGCCTAAATACACAGGGTTTGAGTGTTAAACATGTGTAAATGAAACAAAACACAACTCCAGTTATATTTGATGAGGAAAACACATTATAACATATATCACAGGATAGTGTAATATGGCCCCTTTAAGTGGAGCACAATTTGAGAGATGTCATGCACAGGATGATGCTTGTGCTGTATTCTGATCACCCTAACTTAGTGAATCTGACTGTGTAATCAGGGCCCAATGCAGAATGTGCAATATAGCTGTTATATACTTGATTTTACCCTTCCCCTTAAGGGTAAAGTAAGGTGTACTTTATTAATCCCTCATGAGCTAAATTCACTTTATTCATATCATTTGCTGGGCCAACCTGTACCGCGCTCAGGAACCCAACTCCAGATCTTGAGCATGGCCTGGTCAGGACCGTGTATTTTACCTATTTTGGTAAACAGGGAGAACATGCAAACCAAACTCCACACAGAAAGGCCTGGAAGTCCAACCTTCAAAGAAAAAATAGTTGTATCTTTTTTAAATGGTAAGAAACAAACTTTAAACCTCTATGTCTGAAAAACACACTGAAATAGATTTGAAGTAAAAGCATCTTGAAAAGCGTTTTGAAAGTTGAGCAGCCTATTTAGAGGCCCAACACCAGGAGCACACCTCGTCACTTGGGAGACTAGTTCTTTTCTTGATCTTGTTTTCACACCAAAACCAGACTTTTCCTGTTATCCATTTGACTCCCTGCTATTTCAACATTACTGCAGAATGTTGCTCCAGTCAGGTACCCACTACTTCAGACCAGAACAGTTTTTTTTTTTTTTTTTAGTAGTAGTAGTATTCGGTCATTACATTCAAAATCAAACATTATTCAACTTGTATAAGGTTGTACATAACATTTCTATCATGACCAAAAGAGTTTAGGCTGAAGTAAAAATGACTATTATCCATTATCCATTTTAATAATAACACACAAGAAGAATTCCAAGAAAAGCAACATATCAGTTCTACAACATATGACTCAATATGTATACAAAAGAAAAACTACAGACCACAGCAGTTCACATAAATCATTACCGAGTCCTGTAATTTTCAAAAAGTAATGTTTTATACCTCTTTTTAAATGCTTCTATTGTGTAGGAGCTTTTTAATTTATTTATCATCAAGGTTGTTCCACTCACTAACCCCTCTAACAGAAATACAATGACGTTTTTTACTGGTTCTAGTCTTACTTTTTGAATATACCTGTTCTTCTAAAATGATACTGACTTGCTCTCTGTTCGAATAACATCTGTAAACAAGGGGGGAGCTTATGATTATATATTGTTAAGGTTGTGCTCAAATCAACAAGATCAGACAATTTTACTAGTTTTAACTTACCAAAAATAGGATTTGTTGGTGTGAGATAGTCAGCTAGGTTAAACTATTCTAACTAACATGCAAAATACTCAAGTCACTTTACAGAGATGTTACATTACAGTCTATTTTTAGTTTTTTAAATTATTTTAAGCTATTTATCTATTATCTTGTTTTATTGCATGTACCATTTTCCTTCAGTTCTTTAACTGTGCGGTGCAATAGTGGAATTTCCCCACTGTGGGACTAATAAAGGCATATCTTATCTTATCTTGTCTTAAATAGACCCCTCGGAAATGCCATAGAAACAGAGCCTGCAATATTGAAGTGGTTATATGTTACTTATCTTGTGGTCCATCAACTGCTTGTCTCAATGGAGATGTTATTTCTTTGCCTATAATGTACCTCAGCACAGCAAAGAAGCGTCACCTTGTCTCCATGGAGAGACAAGGACACTACCAGGAAAAGTGTGAAACCTTTTAGGAAAAGCACGTAAACAAGATTAAAAGTGTGTAAAGTTAATTGTAACATTTTGCAGCATGCTGTCGATGTATGCAATTCTAACACACACCGATGAGTCTACACTGGGCCTGTCTGTCGGTGTCTGTCACCATCGGCTCCATTAAACTATAACGTGCTCTGATTCACACACACCAGACACCTGTGACATTCAGAAGTGCATAATAATAGACTGTGTACAAGCAAAGGTACTGCATGTCTAACATATTGCCATGTGAAAACTAAATTAATCTACAGAGAAACACAGTTCTCAGATCAGCACGCACTCATATAACAGCCTATCATGGTGTGAAGAATATCAACTCAAATCCACAAGTTTTTTTTTAACGGTCTCGATATTTATAAACTCCACAGCATGATGTGACTCCCATGTGAGTTTGCCACAGTTCATGTTTTTAATCCACATTTGTATCCTTCCTTGGATAAATTCCTGATTAAAACTACAGTAGCAAGGCCGGTCACCAAACAAACAAACAATGATATATTGTTACAGAGAAAAAATAAACGATATTGAAACACCTTTATGCCACTGTCACAAAGCAGGATAATCCCAATAAACACATTTTTAAATATACTGTATCATTAAAATACATAAGCAGTGATAAATAAACAGCAGAATGAACCAACCCTGAGCTCAAATCTTATCGTATTACAACTAAAATAACAAAAACCTCTCCATTATTGTAAAGAAAATGTACACAAGATAAATATTGCATTGCATCCCAAAACATACTGTTCCAGCTTTCACATATTGAACGAACTGACATAGCACTCATCATGACAGGCCTAATGATGTAGTCCTATTTAAGCCCTAATTTAGATAATGGACATGTTCACACCTGTAAGTTTACCACATTAAAATCGGGACTAAACCTTGAAACTAGACCTGGACAAGACCGGGACTAAACAAGGACTATAACAGGACCAACGCACCCTTAGATATAACAGATCTGGTTTAGACCTAGTGGTACTTGGGAGGCCACATCTTTGCTTATCTGTAACTTTATGTAAAAAGACTGAGAACCGCATACAAGAACGCATACATTTAATAAAACATCTCAGAGAAACAATGGGCAGTGGAATCTTTCAATCACTAATGATTCAGCCCTCCTCCCACTGCCCACTCTTCCCTGTGTTCTTATTTCTCTTCTTACACCTCAAAGCTTTACCCATAATGCCTCTGGCCTACCATAATCCACGTTTTTCAGCCTCACATGCCTGCTCCTGCTGCCAATTATGCTCAGTCATGCCCCCTACTGTGCAGAAATGGATCAAAACTTTATGTTCACATCAACCCACATCTTTACTTCGCTCGGCCTGCCAGCACTCCTCCCTTTATTCTTCTTTTTCTTGTGTGACTAGCATCTTGTGGGTGGGCACTGTCCTGTACTGGCCACAGATGACAGGCTGTGTCACCACGGCGTTACCACACTTGCAAGTAAACCAATCTATTCTATTTTAGATCAAGTTCACTTTTACATAATTTTGCATGCATCAATTGAAGATAAATTAGTCACATGCACCTTGAATTGCCTGTGTTTTCTTACATGTATCTTTGTAGCGATTGGAAGATAACTGCAGAGATGATTTCATAGGTCAAATGATGGAGTGGCCTATTACGGCTTCACACATTGGTCATCACGAAATGCTAGAAGTCACAGTTGTAGCTCAAATGGTCAAGACAACAAATAACAAAGCTAAGGCCAAGACATATATTCAAGAGATGGTATTTTTAGCAAGTGTTTACTATGATCTGAGAGCTGGTTTAATGCATCTGGCCCCGTCAGCTGTTATAAAAGAAATGATTGTTTTCCTTATGGTTCTGTATACATCACTCAGCTATAGGGTCAGTATGTCTGTACCATACCAGAAAGTATACTGCAACTATCCAACTATTTAACTATATTTGTTTAAGTTGAACATTAATTATAATCAAAGCCAGGCAAACTTTAAGACATTTTGAGAATGTGTCCTGTGAATTTGTGTTTTTATATTATTTAACCTGACCAGCCCAGAGTGTCTTGGTCAGTATATGCACCAAAAAGCTAGTACTTTCACAAAAAATAGTTGAGTTTTAGCAGCACTATATAGTTGCTTACATGCTGGTTTAACAATGAAATACTATTAAGCATTATTTTTTTTACTAGTAAAAAAAAAAAAAAATCGTGTGCGGTATTGGGTGCCATGTACTACTACTACAAACTACTGTGCTGTATCAAAACAAAGGCCCTGTGATCCCCATGTCCTATGTCATTTATTTGGGACTGTAACTACAACCATTTTAATCCCCCCCTCACTCCCCTCACTCCTCACTCACCATTAAAGCAGACCTATTATGCAAAATCGACTTTTCAAAGCTTTTGACCATGTTATAGTTGTTTCCCTTTCTCATCTACACTCTCAAAGTTGTTTTTGGAGTGATTTGTGAATGTCTGAGTCATCTTTAATCCCTTATTTTCAAGACTCCATGTTGCAGATCAATTTGTTTCACCGCTACCAGCATATGCTCACTTTGTTCTTCAATTTTATTTTCTTAATTGATGATATGCCTGAAATTCAGCAGGGTTGAGTCTTTTGAGTACAAATGAAAAAAAAACAAAACTCTTTGTTGTGACGATGTAGCAGCTTTCTAATACAGAAGTCAGTGGACTTTTTTCTTTTATTAAGTCATTTTAGATGAATATTGGAATTTAAAATGTGCAAATTGTAATATAATGATCCACAAGTGTCATAGATTATAAATATATAACAGACACAAGCAGAATATGTCTTTTTAAACAGCAAGATATAAGAATAAACATGAAAACCCCCACAAACTTTGGTTCTTTTGAAAGGCAGGGCAGGACAGATGTAATTACTTTCTTGACATGTTTTCGCTGCGAGACATCCTCAAAAGTGTCACTGGTCTCATATGTGTCACATATCAGCGGGTTCTTCCTGTGTCAGCCTGACAGACCCCTATTCTTTCACTGTCTTTAATAAAAAAAAGAAACAAAGCTTGTGAGTATTAAAAAGGAAGACAAAATGAAGGTTTTTTGATGAACAGGAAAACAACTGGACCTCGGCTGCATCAGAACATCACAGACCCTCAAACTGAAGCCTACTTAACACAAACCCAACACTCACATAAGAGACTCGGTGTCTCATCCTCCAACACATAAAGTCAAATGCAATCCACCAGAGAAGTGCTCCACCAAACCCTTGTCTCTGTAGCGTAACCTGGCAGCGATCCAGGCCTCTTCTTCAGCAAGAATAAAGAAATTAAATCATAGTTTGAAAAGCAGCAATTCTTCAGGGATACATCAGAAAAAAACTGTACGATGTTAGTGGTTTATGCTTTTTACAGTATCAATGTATTATGCAAAGAAATCTATAAAAATATAACCCTATTGCCCTGTTATAATGGAAGAAAGAAAGAAAATCTGCATCTTTGTAAGCAATTCTCACTATGTTGTAGAATTACCCTCTATATTTTATTGTGATATTAAACACAACACAAACAATAAAAAAAACATTAGACATTTTGACTTGAGGGAATGCATACATCAAAGTTTGAAGGGGATGATGAGACAATAAAAAAAGGCTTCTGTTCTTTTTATATGTGAGTGTAAGTGCGTGCGTGCATGTGCATGCGTATGACTTGGTAAGTAATAAAACAGAAAAAAAAATAAATAAATAAAAGGAAAAAATTAATGAGTGAGGTTCCATTGTTTTCCTTTCATTTCCTTTTGTTTTTTTGTTTTGTTTTTTTTTTGCCCTTTTTTAATTTAACATTTTTCAGTACAGTTAACATTCTAATAATGTTTAATATAATTTAAAAAATAACACATTATTGCAATTATTCACAATATACTTCTAAAATAAACAGATTTTATTTGCCAACTACCTGAGTAAAAAAGAAAAAAAAAAGGTTGATTACCACTGGTGGCCCTGCAAAATATGCACAATGGGCACAAGGATGACACCATGACCACCTGCCTGTATATAATGCAATCCTGCAACACCCCAAGAGCTAGATGTAGCTTAAGCTGTTATAACCACTCTTCTTTAGTCATTTTATCTTACCCTACATGTACAACTATTATAATTCTTTTGGCTGTTTGATAGACACATGCAGAGCCGAAAAACTCTTTAAACACCAGCTGTCAAGCCATCACACTTAGGCCTTTGCAAAACGTTCTAATCTACTGCTGCACATACTTACTGAAACTATGCTGGAAAAAAACGAACTAAAACTAGACTATACCAAAGCCAGTACAGATCAGAGCTAAACCGGGATCACACTAGGACAAGTGTGAATGCAGCCTCACTTACTTCCTGACTTCATTACATGCTGTGTACTGTGCCAGTCCTTATAAGGCATATATTTACATCCACCGTGCATGTCGGATTTGGAACATCACAGTTTCTATGGGTTACATTTTTACACATGATGGAAAATGTGTCTGTATAATGGCTTCTCCTGTGGGTTTCTGTTGGAGGGTTAGGCAGCCAAATCAGGTAAAACAGAAGCCATCCAAGTGCAGAATTGAGATAAATGAGCACAAGTATAACACAATTGCAGGAGATATTGTAAACACTACAGCAGAAAACTTTGAATGTCAGTTGTTAAGTGGAAATGATGCAGTTGTTTTTGGATGCTAAAAAGGTCAGTCTGGGTTCAACTAAACTTTCACAGATCTATTGTGATAATATGCCCTGGTTTGGATACTGCTGTTTGCTGTTGTTTGAAATCCTTGGACAGCAGTGATTCATTGGTGACAGAGAGAGGCTTAGAAACTGTAAAATACTTGTAGTAATGCAAGACAATCTAAAGAAGTGCAAGATTTTAATGGGGTCTATGCTATGCATTACAATTACTAGAGATAAACCAATATGGGTTTTTTAGAGGCCAACGGCTGGTAACCCAAGCCAATATTTTGGCACAATTAATGATATCTAATAACTATAACATCAGTTATTTTTACAACAAGACACTGCTCAACATAGTAAAAGTATAATAAGTATATGATAAAAGTATAATAGTGCAGTGCCCTCTTCTTATTGCCTGGCCAGCCAAAACTGCACACTTTGACAATACTTCACAAAAACGTGGGGGTCAGAAATTGTATCCTGTCACCCCAGTTTCCAATGAATGTGACTGACAGATATTTTAACCAATCAAAGAAACACAGGGGCTGTTTGTGTCAGAAAAAAAAAAAAAAGAGTAGCAGAATCAACAATCGAAACACTAAAGTCTTATTTATCTGAGGTAAAAATAAAAGTATTTTGATTTGAGAATTACGAGAGGAGGGGTTTCCGCATTTGAGAGACAAATGCTGCAAATTAGCGACTGTGGTTAGACTGTCCAAAGTAAAGACGGCTTTAGGAGGCATGTAGGAGGGACTGACTGGCCAGGCACCTCTTCTTATTCTGCATTGTGTTCAAACCAAGTGCAAACAATGCAGCATTTATCTCGTTCAGTCTTACGAACATACAGTGGATTTGGGCAAAATGTCTTTTAAAAATGTATATCCTGTAGATGTAGTTGTTATAACTGTAGCTGTCGCACTAATGTCAAATTTCAGAATCAGAAGCCGACAAAAGTTTTATTGCCATTATCAGTGAACAAAATTAAAAATGATGCACCATGAAACGTACACTATGATCGAATAAATGCCTGCAAAAAATAATGTGTTAAATAAAGCTAGACTTGACTGACTATACATACAAATATAAACAGTAAGGACCGGACACCAGTTCAAAATTATAGCAGTAAAAATAAATTACTTATTATTGAAGTGAGTTACTATATTGGCCTAAGAATTCCTCAGCATCCTCCCAGACTGCTGCCTGCCCCTGATCAAGCAGAAGAAAATGGATAGATGGCTGGATGTATAACTTTGAAAGACAACATATCGTGAATATCTTGTATATCTTGTGTCCAGCCCATTACTAAAAACATTGTACCAATAAACAAAATATATGACTTTCAAGGCAATGTAAGTTGCAAAATAGATAAGTTTAATGTCGTAGTTAGTGTGAACCAAGAAATGAGCAGAAAAGTCACACATTGTAACCTTTATTTAATTAATATGACTGTTAATACCTCATGTGATTTTATTTATTTCAGTGCAAAAAGAGTTAACTAATTAGGGAAAACTGTTTAGCCAGGCCATGTTGTGTAGGAGGCATGTGTTCTTGATATGTAGTGTTATGTGGGAAGTGGCTCATTAGTGAGTCCTAGTTCAACATTTGGAGACATTGATTCATTGAGATCTTGCTGTTTTCTCAGCAGTGGTCCTCATGTTTTTCCCCATTTTTGTGCAATCTGCTTTTTCTTTGCAGCACAATATTTTTTTTGTTTTTTTTTTTTTAGAATATTTTTCCCAGAAGTGTAAGTTCAGTAAAAGCAAGCAGATCTAGAAAAGCAAAATGCAAAAACAGCAATGATAAGAAAATGAAACCCGATGAAAAAGTTTTGGTTTTTTTTTAGCTGTAGAGGTTTTTCTCACATATGATTGTTACAGTATTATTTCCCATGAATCACACCCAAATGGCGTCAGAGTGGTTAAATATAGCCCTTGCCCCCACCCTCATGTCACTTTTGGCTTGTTTGCTCCTGTCTACGGATCTGATTCTTTTTGATCTTTCGCAAACCCTTTCAAGTCGTCTGTGTAAAAGTGAGTCACTTCAGCCCCTCTGCCGTCTGCTGTCCCCATCTATTTTTGACAAGTGGATGTGGTGACGAGAAGGCATGTCGGCCATAACAGTGCCAACTGGACAAACTGTATCTTCTGAGGTTTGACGGTGTGATCCTTGGACATTTGGTCTGTCGTCATCGTATTGTTAGTTTGGGTTTGTTTCCAATGAATGACAGATATCAGGTGAGAACACTGAAGCATCGACACAGTTAAAATGGTCAAGTAAGTGTAGTTTCAGTGTAGAATTTAGAAACAATATAATGAACTATGTGTGCTATCTGTCTGCACTGGTCCAGGGAAGCCTAATCCAATCAAATAGCAGTATGAGCCTCACATGATCCTATTACTAAAACCAGTTTGAAAGTAATCTGACAATGAAGCCTCAAAGCTGATTCATGTCATTTTCAGCACTTAGAACATTACGTTTATTATGCCAAGTATGTGGACACTCTTAACAAATAATAATCTAGTTACTGTAACTTGACCTGGTGGAGTCTTCCTGAATTATCTGCCTCCCCACGGAGGCAGATAAGTTAAAAGCTATAATGTTGAACATGTCCGACAAGACAATAACATCTCCATGAAACAAGCCGGTGGCAGACCCGTCCATCAGAAAAAATTACATAGTGTGCCTTTAAGAAGTAGAGGTTGATCTTCATATTAACATAAGCATAAGCAAACCAGTATGTGCAGTAAACATGTCTACTTGTCTGTTTTTTTTTTGTTTTTTTTTTCTTTTTCTTTTGAGAAGGTCTAAACCTCCTTTACAAATTTTAACCCATTTGTTGAAGTATGGGAGAGGGGTAAGTGGGACATGGACAAGTAGCCACTTCCTGAGTCCACGGCCAGGCCAGTGAGCTATGGAGAACACTGGGAAAATAGAAAGTTTACACAGTTTTTGAAAAGATTAATACATGGATTTGAGGGCCAAGATGAGCAGGAGGTACAGAGGATTTTCTCAGAGAGGAAAGAGGAGATGTTGGGATAAGGAGGAGATGTTGGGATAAGGGATAAGACACCATCCAGACAGCCTGCTACTGTATTTGGCCATAGCAGGTAAGAATAATTAAAGGAGCACTATGTAACTTTTCTGGTTGAGGATCTGCCAGCTGCTTGTCTCCATGGAGATGTTATTGCTTTGCCTGTACCAGTACTGGTATACATACATTTCTATCTTCATAGAGATAGAGTGATGTACCAGGTCAAGTTACAGGAGACATTTTTATGGAAATAGGCAGGTCTGCCAGAAAAGTTACACCTTTGATATAGTTTAGAACTGAAAGGCTTTCTCAAATGTACAATATTTTTCAAATATGTGAGTAAATACAACATCACAGAAATAAAATTGTGTACAATTGCAATTCCCCCTCCTCCTTCTGCTGCTCCTCTGTCAAACTTGTTGTAATAAAATACTAATAATAATAGGTAACATAATATAAAGCCTCCCACTAGTCAGATAACAAGGGCAAAACACACCCTGAAAACTGTACATTTTATCAATTTTTTTCATCTTAACTTTCAAATAACTCACCAAAATGTTCCGCCCTGCCTATGCATTATGATAAGAAAGGGTCTTATCTTTGGTGAACCTCACCACTATGCACTTCATTAGAGGCTGAACATCATTGTAGTGTTTTTGTTTTTGGACTCAAATTTATCGTGGAAATTTATTGTGGAAAATGAAACAGGAACAGATTCAAAAAGTTGTGCGTGAATTTGAGGCTCGAGATGAGAAGGAGGTGCAGAGGATTTTCTCAGAGGGGATGGAGGAGATGGTGATAGACACAGCTTTCAGAGGGTTAAGCTACCATCCAGAGAGTCTGCTACTGTATTTGGCCATAACAGGTAAGAACATGTTGCACATAGTGTTGTATAAATTATTCCTTCAAACTAACATTATTCAAATCTACATTAAAAAGAATGCTCAAAAAGCGTATATGCAAGAAAGTAAATCAAAAAGGAAACGATTAAGAGGTCTAGTGTTGAGATGCAGGGACAGTACCAAGGCACAGAGCCAAGTCTTTGTTGACATTTGTCTTTACATAACTGCCTTCATAAGAAATAAAATGATGGAACAATGGAAGTGTTGGAGGACTTGAATTGGCAATATAAGACAGTAAAGACTTTTAAGACTTCAGACTAATATTGTCCTCAAGGGCTATAAGATTCCAGTGAGCCCGAGGGTGTCCAGTGCTAGCCATGTGGTTACCCAACCCGCATATGCAGTTTAGGCATTAGATTTACAGTTATACTGAATTTCATTGACTTATAATATAATAATTTAAAACTATGATAAAAAAAATATGTGCATTTTCATCAAAACATGTTAAGCTGTAATATCAGGTAAAGGGTATCCTAATAACAAACTAAACTAATATTTTTGTTTAAAAATACAAACTAAACATAAAAAAGTGGAGACTAGAACAAAGTTCCATGTAGCTACAAACTCAGTGTCTAAAGAAAACATTTGTACATGTCCCATTTGTCAATTAAAACTCAACTAAAACTAAAAAAATAATCATTTGACTAAATCTAATATAACTGTGTGACTGAAACTAAAAATCATTTTAGACAAAAGATTAAAACTACAATAAAATTTCCTGCACTTATTATTTTTAGAGACATAAAAATGACCAGAGCCCCTTAGAATCAGTATAAAATGTCAATATCTGTGTAAACCCTCAGTCCAGATCAGATCCATAGCAAAAGACAAAGTTATACAATGTCAATATCAATATATAGACTTTACAATATCAATATCAGTACATCAACATGACGCTCAGTTTGGCGTTCACTGTCTCCTTTGTGTCTTGTTATCTTACAGTGTCATGCCTGTGGTTCTTCTGGTGTCCGTGGTTGATAGTGTTCCTCCCAGTGGCTATTCTCAGCGCTCGCTACTTCTACAGCCTGAGAACAACCAACAGTTACACCAAGCGCGCCCTCAGCACAGACCTGTCTAATATTGAGCGCTTTTATATGAGGGCACCAGGTATACCACTGACTCTTAGAGACTAAAGTGTGTGAGAGAAATAGGACTGCAGAGGACTGGATTACATGGTGATATCCTACAAGCTCTACATGTGGATATTCTTCAGGGCTTAAAGGGGCGAGGGGGGAAGAGAAACAGATGGACTTGACTTCATAATGTCATTTAAAAAAGTTATGGATAGATTTTTATTGCTGTTGTGGAAGACCAATTGTGCAAATATATGTTTTTCAAATACTTATGTAGTTTTGCACTATGTAATTTTTGGTGTCAATGAGTTTTTTTTTTCTACAATGTTCCACAGTATAGCAAAAAGATTTAAATCTTTGATGGAATGATTGAGGTGTCACGTGATGGTGAACCAAAAACAAATTTCCACTTTGGTGGTTTATCGCCATGGAGACAAGCCAGGCCAAGTTACAGATCAGATAGAGAGGTGAGTGTAAGCTTACCGTAAGAATACATATTTTTCAAGGTATATGTGAGAAATTAAAATGCTTACTGAATAAATGCAACATAGAAAAGTTGAATGCCAGACTTTGGAACATTCCCGGCAAAGCAGTGACATCTCCATGAAGACAAGCAGGTGACTAACCCCAAACCAGATAGTATACGTAGTGCACCTAAGTGTATTAGGCTTTTGATAGTTAAGTAATCCATTGTGTTCTATTTCTTTCTTATAGTACTATTACCCCTATACTGAGCAGGTGGTGTTGTCTGTGCAGGTTCATGCCTATGGGTGGCACTATTGGACGGTGCAGTGGTGGGGTTGGTTGCAGCTGTGCAGAGGTCCCCAGAGGTGGTGGAGCTGAAGAGGATGTCTGTGGACAGTAGATACCGTTGCTGCGGCGTTGGCATGGCATTAGGGCAGAAAGTTATGGAATTTGCATCATCTCAGAAGTACTCCAAAGTCATTCTGGGAACTACGAATTACACACCAGCCGCTCATAACCTGTACAAACGCCTTGGATTTCACTGTGTGGGTGTTACCAACGGTTACCTCGCTGATTCAAATGGGCCTGGGCCATCTTTGTTAGAGCGGCTCTTCTACAGGGTCCGCCATCATCATTATGAACTAAAAATGCAACAGAAGGAAAATGTGGGATAACACATTGACTTCCATTATAATGGTTGTTCTCAGATTTTACATTCTGATATATGTTGAATACTTCTGGGGTGTTGTAATCTTATATCCAGCCATTCCTGTCCCTCTGAAAAGCCTAAAATGTTGCTCACTGCTCAATGTTAACCCATGGAAACTGTAATTAAAGGAACTGTATGAAGTCTGTGCTCTTAAAAAGGCCCAACAATCACAACTAAACCTGGGTTAGCAGTGCCTTAACCTGCATACAGACACACACATTTATAATTCTCAGTATATAGACAGACTATGCCTCATGTGAAAGCTCAGAGCCTCCAGAATTCACTGACTGAGCTACAGAGGCTGCACTAGCACCATAGTCTGTACTGTATATATAAATAGACATAGCTAACCTGCTAGCCACCACGTTCCAAATAGGAAGTGATGAAGGTGTGTGCTTCCAGCTCCAACGACTCAGGCTCCAATTCACTTTACATAAGAAAAGGTCCCTCTCTCTGTAACTGATGCTGTCAGCCTCGTCATTGTGGTCTGAAAATGTTCACATTAACCCACTCTACATGATCCTCATCCCCCCCCCTAACTTGATTTGTAAAGCAAAACCTGAACATTGCCAAGGATTGACTTGTGTGAGACTCATTCTACTTTCTGGTTGGATAACTGTCTTGAGAACCAAAAAGAATAGTTAAGAATAGTTAGCTCTAACATGTGTACCTCATATCTGTCATGTTTATGGAATTTAAAATCAAAATCTTACATCCTTTAATATTCCTGCAGTGACAATGCCTATAAGCCAACTTAATGTGAGCCAGAGTTTTCACGTTATTCTGGAAATTGCTGTGGGCTCATTCGTTGGTTGGATCGGTATTCACATTGTATTATTTTGCATGGGGCGCCGATCTTCATGCAGCAAATAAAATCAAAATCTACACGTTTAGACTACAGAGCTGTTTTAAAACCTCTCGGAGAATCGAGTGCGTTGTTGGAATTGTGTTGCAGCACATAAACATTGAACACTTCACACAAATCCACCTCATATCATATTTTGGCAGTGACTCTTTTTAAAAGAATCTGAAATTAATGGGATTCCCGCTTAACTGGAATTGCCACTACAAAGAAAACGCGGTTTAGTTGCATTTATGGCAAAAGTGGGTGAGGCGGAACAAGGTCAGTATACTTGTTGCCATGTCTGAGCCTAAACAGTTTGCAAAGACCTGAATGTGCTGATATGAAACAGACCATTCAGCAAATTTTCATGTTTTGAAATAGTTTCTTCCTGTGTTGCCATGTGATTCATGTTGTGAAATGTATACCGTATAATAAAGGCTTCCTGTTCTGCCAGTTTATTCAAAGTTTAAACATGACTGGGGAAGTATGAATGTAAAACACAACTTTAACAGAGAATCTTTAATGTTTCTTAAATTCTTGAACTGAAAAATAATAAAATATTTGTTTAACTGGGAAAAGGTGAAGGCTAGGGGGGTAGTAGTAATGATGGATCTAAAGGTAGTGATTTAGGCTGCACATATTTGGAGACAAAAAGATCTAATTACGTTTTTTATTGCAATTGCAGTTAGATGCTATTTATATTTTCAAATGTGTAATCAGTTCACCGTGTATATTTTTAACATGTCCAGGAAGATGGAACACTGAGAGATAAACTGTGAAACTAAAACAAGAACATCATACATCTGATCGTTTGAATTGAGGTCTGAACTAGTTTTTCATTAAAAGACAAAGAATTTTGAGCTTGAAATTTTGATTTCATTGCGATATATATTGTGCTGGCCCAATTTGTAAAAAAAAGTGGTTCAATATGACAAAGGCACATTTGCAATCAGCCCCAATCAGCAGCAGTCTAAATGTATAGGGTTCTTCTTAGACACAAACAAACAAAAAAAAAAAGGTTATTCTGGTGCAAGTAAACACTCTTTGTCCTACATTCAGCTTATGACCCCTCTGTACACACTGAGATGTTCAGGAGCTACATATTGCATTGCTGTTTCAGTGGAAATAACTACAAAGCAAACTAATTTATCAAGCAGTAACAAATTACACAACACTGCAATTTTCAAAACGGTAAGAAGTGATTCCTATGAAACATTATCATAGTTTAGTTTTAAAAAGGGGAACCAAAATGGAAGAGAAAAAATGGGAAGTCAAATGAAACATGCACATGAAACCATCAATCCTCCTGTCGGACTTTAGTGAGAGTCAAAGATGAGTGTGGAGGACCGTGACTCCTCTGTGGCCAACATGGACATCGATGACAGCAAAATCGCTTACAAGAGACTTCTAATGGACCCCGACAAACTGCGCTTCTCAGGTAAAACACTTGAAAACAGGTACACTATATCCATCTTGTTTAGTGATTCTCAAACTGTGGCATAGGGACCACTCCTGGTATACTTCTGGTATTGAGGAGGGCCCTTTTGAATGTTCTTAGATTTTAGTCCTGGTTTAAAGCTGGTTTAATTTATAGTTAAACCTGGTATAATTCCAGTTTCACCATGCCATTATTCACCATTTTTCATTTTTCTTTTGAGATGTTGGAGAAAATAAGCATTTAAACTCGCATCATGAGGTTTCATAAATGGATGCATCTAAAATAGATCGCTATTCTGAAAAAAAAAGCTTTAATAGCTTTTACTTTTTTCAGTTCACAGTTTGAAACAAAACCCTTTTCGCTTGGCCACTGTGTGTCTCGGGGTCCTGTGTGTTCTCTTGTTGATTGGACTCATCGGGGAATCGGTCAGCTGTAAGTATGACTATCAGGTTTTATAGGCTATTGGTTGCACATACGGATTTTCAATAAAGAACCCAAAAGCACTAGGACTGGAAGAGTCGGGGGAAAATATGATGCAAAACCAACTAGCGGCATGAAAGATTATGAATGCTTAGCTTCCAAGATCAAAGCGGTGGGGCATCCTCTAATTGGCATTTTGCAATGGTACATTACAATGAACACAATTTTATAAAAAAAAAAAAAAAAGGTTATTATACGATATGTATTACTACATTATTTGACCTGAGTTATATATGTGTAATATTGTATGTTATTTTCATCAAATTAAGATGATATAGAAATAACAACTTCAGTGCCCATTAGGGCTGGGTATCACCAAGAAGCTGCCGATACGATACATACCTCGATACACAGTCCACGATACGATACGTATCTCGATACAGTGCCATTTCGATACGATTCGATATGATATATTTCAAATTGATACGATTCAGAAAAAAATAAAGGCCTTCAAACTTACTTAAATGGTCAACCTTATTTTCACCAAAAAAAACAACAAAAAAACCTTAAATGGTGCATTTATCTTCCATTTATTGAAGATTAAAAAACACAATGAAGTGCTTTTTGATTAATGCATGTTTCTAACTAGAGGGAGGAAGGCAGTTGAAACATTTTTTCTGACATTTTCGTTTCTCTTCACCCGTAAATAGTAACGTCTGGGGGGAATATCGATATCGATACTAGGAAACAAAGAATCGATATCGTATCAATTTTAATAATATCGATACATATCGGTGTATCGATATTTTATAGATTTAAAAACAAAATAGATATGCAGATCTATTCATTCTGTTTAAAAGTGGACTAGTGTTTAGGCCTTTCAAGATAATTACTATATCAAGTTATCATTCAATACATGTTTGATGGAACAATCATTTTTGGGGGTTAATATTTATTGTATGTACTTTTTCTTAGTACTAGTGTGGAACATTTTGTTACTTTTCTGTACTGCAGTAAGATTTGAGCAGTAGAGGGTTGAATAAATACCTTCTATGACTTTTTTATAGATACAAACTAACTACTGAAGTGTTTCATTCTCTCCTATGTATTTGTTTCAGTTTGTATAATATGGTTAAAAACACATTTAGAATAGTGTTTTGTGGGATAATTCTGCTTTAGAGTTATTATGTCAGTGGCATAAATAGGCTTCAATATTATTGTTTATTGTCTATATTTTCTTCAGCAATATGGTGTATTTTAACGTTTCTTATCGTGACAGGCATACTAGTGATATGACTTTTTCATTATTTGTTCCCCCCTAAATTTTTCTTTAGATCGCAAAACACAACAGGAAAACTTAAACAAACTACAAAGTGTCAACACTGAAAAAGACAGCCTCCAGAACTCGTTGTCAAATCTTCAGAAAGAGAAGAGGAGCTTAGACCAGAAACAAAGGGAACTGGAGAGAAGCTTGGAGGTGACAAGAAAAAGAAAGGATCAGATTCAAGAGAACTACAACTCATTGGCTGAACAATCGGCCAAACTGAGAGAGAGCGAGACTAAATTAAAATCCAGCAATGCAGCGCTGACAAAAGATGTACAACAGGCAAATGCTACAGTGGTCAAGCTACAGATCGACAAAACAACTCTTTCTACAGCGAAAGACCTTCTCCAGGCGCAGCTCGATCAGGCAGTCAAACTTAAAGCCACACTTGACTCAAACTATAAGAGGCTGTCTATAGAAAGAAACAACTTACAAAACAGTTTCAACAACGTGACCAGACGCAAAGACCAGTTGCAGTTGAGTTACAATAGTCTGATGATGGATGTTGAGTCACTGGAGAAAAGGCTGCACATAACTTCCACAGAGAAAGAGACAGCAGAAGCAAGTCACATGGATGCAACATCAGCAAAAAACGCCCTGCAAGATATGTATAATATTCTGTTGAAGGGGACGGAGCAGCTGAACTCTTCGTATAATGGTCTGCTGAAGGAAAAGCAAGAGCTGGAGAAAAGTTGTGGGTCAGTCCAGGTGGAGAGGAGCTCGCTGTTGGAGAAGATCGAAAACCTGACAAAGGGGAGGGATGAGCTGCAGTTGGAGGTCATCAAACTCAACGGAATAATCGCAGGTGAATGGGCAATAGTGAGTGTGATGCAGAATACATGTTAAACTGAGGTGTGTTGCAAATGTTATTGTATTGTACTGTTGGGATAAATATAAGGTAACATCGGCATTAAATCAACAATGAAGTAATGAATTAACACGAAAATCCCAGTCCAACAGTGTTTAAAGGTCCAAGATGGAACGTTTTTGGAGGAGGGACCACCATCTGCTTGTCTCCACAGAGATGCTCCACAGTATGGCATTAAACATATCTATCACCATGAAGACAAGCTCTGTACACAGCAAGACTCTAGTTTTTTCAAAGTAATAAAAACACCAGGAATGAAATCAGTGCTGGATAGATATGTTCAATACCATTTTGGGGAACAGGACACAAGAAGGTGATGGACCCCCATCGGAAAAGTTACCAAGCGCACCTTTAAGCACTCATGATTTGTAAAATGATTTGCTCAGACATGACTTTTCCTGCTACGAACTGTTATGAATTTTGTGGACTTTTGACCATTCAATAGACCACAGCAATATCTTAAATTGTTAATTACTTTGGCAACAATCATAATTTTACTTCACTTGACCCACTGTATTTCAATAGTGTAAGACGTATTTAAGCCTAAATTAATAGATGAGATTCAGAGATGAATACAGTACAATAAACCAATCAGAAATGACATACCCTGAATGTAGCAGGAGCACCATTAGCAGTAATATCTTTGCCAAAACCATGGCCGAAAGACAACCATTTTCCAGATTTGACATATTACTTGGTACAAAAATGTCAAAATCGACGATGATGATGACAATGATTTTGTTCCATTTTCAGCAAAGAAATGTCCAACTGGCTGGCGGTCGCACATGTTCAGCTGCTACTACACTTCAGAAACTAAGAAGAACTGGAAAAACAGCCGGGAGTACTGCAAAAACAAGGGGGCAGACCTGGCCATTATAACCTCTCAGGAAGAAATGGTTTCTCTATTTTCTTACATTTTCTTTGTAATGTCTCAGATGTGTTGTCAAGCTGTGTGTCTGTGTCTTAATTTGTCTATTTTTAATTGAATGTTTAATGCTTTTACCAGCCTTAGGATAACTTCAAATTTAACTCTTGTATATTTATGTGGAAGCTGCTTGCTGACAAACTGATGATTCAAATAAATGTACAGATATATGCTTATACTACAGAAAGTGTTGAATGTTGAAAACATTACTTTGTACCTGTGTCTTTAAAGGTATTCATTAATGGGCTATACTCCAGTGATAAGGAGGTGTGGATTGGACTTTCTGATGACGGCATAGAAGGACACTGGACTTGGGTAAATGGGACACCCCTGAACCCAAATGCTACGTAAGTAAACTAGAGCTAAGCTATGTCTATAAGTAGTATTTAGGAGTATGCAAAGTCAGATTCTGATTCCTAGAGCTGTTTCAGGACAAATAACCAAAAAAGCATAATGTCATTATTTCAAAAATATAAAAATTGTTGGTCAGATGTGTCAATAAAATCTTTCATGGAAATCATGCCAGCAACAATAACTATATTTAAACAGCACGATGGACTCCTGCGATATGTGTGAGTTCACAGACTCACCAAAATAAACATTTGTGAGCTTTTGTGCATTTGTGGACAGAAAAGATGTCTGTGCTTTTCTCTCAACTGGATGTAACAGAGTTTGACCTTTTGGTCTTGTTCCGCTGTTGTGACGCTTCGACCAATCAGATTCAAATAATTATCATGAGGTTCAGCTTTTTCTGATCACTTTCAACGAGAGGCATCCCAGATTGATAATTCAGAGTGCTACACATATCAATCTGGCCAGAGCCAGGTTAAATAGCAACTACTTTTGACATTAAATCTAATTAGAATGACGCTATTATAACAAACAACAACAGAAATTCTCTAACACATAAATATACTCTGATGAGATGACCTGATCTTGTCTCAGAACATCAACAACACAGGCAAATAACATGCGCATCACAATGTTGGCTGTAGGGTAGCCAGATTCTAATTGATACTAAAATTAAAAACACATAAATTAGACAAAATTTGACCTTTCATGAATATTTTTAGAATGGGTCTTGATCTATTTCAGAACTAGTATAAAATTATTTATATTTTGAATTGAAGCCCCTTCTATAGTAAAAAAAAAACATAGTGTTTTATTATAATGTATGTGTGATGTATTGAAATTGGTATTGAGCCTTTGCCTCAGTATTGAAATCGAGCTTGAAATCTATTGTGACGACACTATTGAATGCCTTACCTGAGTTTTGCTTGACTTTGTTGCAGGTTCTGGGGTAATGGGCAGCCCAACAGCTATGATGGTCGTAACCAGGACTGTGTGGAGTTCTGGCACCGGGCCACGGGACACGGAGAGTGGAACGATGAGAGCTGCAAGATCGAGCAGTACTGGATATGTGAGATGTAGAACAGATACATATATATGTTACAGAATGAGATGTTAAAATGGGTTTGTGTTTGTTAATGCATATCGACATTTGAAGAATTTTGTGCAGTAACAAGTTTATAATCTGTGCAAATTAAAACGCTTTTGATGTTTATGTTTCCAATGTTATTTTGTAAAATAAATAACACATTTTTTATGCGTTGATAGATTGGCCAAATACACTGAGACCACAATCTTGTTCGGTGACAAATTATAAGGGGCACTAGGTACCATTTTAAGTAAAGGCAACTTCTTTTCTCCATGGAGATGTTGTTGGTCACCTGGAATGTTCCGCAATTGGGCATTCTATATGGACACAAGAAGGTGACTCCAACAATTACTTTAAAAAGCCAAAAATTTTATAAATTAAAGATAAATATGTCATACTGGGGAACATTCCAGGCAAAGCAATTTCATGAGATAAGCGGGTGACAGCCCCTCCACCAGAAAAAGTTGCATAATGCATCTTCAAATAAAATAAAACCTTGACACGAGAATGCTGCAGTTCTGTTTGTTTTTTTCAGGTAGGGCTAATGAATTTATCAGAATCAAAAATTAAAAAAATCACAAATATAAATAGTTGGATATAGTAGACTGCAAAGGCTATTATTAAGGTAATCAAAGTGAAATATATAATTAGAAATACTCTAGATGACAGCCTAAGTGAGAACAGAGAGCCCGAGATATTGTGGGGTTTACATTTGTATTATTGGCCTATAACAAAGAAATGACAAGATAAAAGAGTATGCCTGTTGAGTGAAAGTAGTATTGAATGAGAGGTAATGGACATGATTGGATACCACTAAAGCCCCCATGAACAAGGCTTTCAGAACAGGTTGTACAAAGCAGAGGAATCATAACATTACTTTGAGCTTCAAGTCAAAGAAACAGGCCCCACAAATGCAAGTCAGCTGAGATGTTTTGCCAGAGAAGGTACTTCCCACACAAGCTAGTCTGACGATGACCCCCTCGTGTGCGAGTGGGCGCTACAGTGGACGATCCAGTACACAGTACACACTACACGGGGAGAATAAAGCGTGGACCACAAAAGGAGGTATATCCTGTACTACAGGCGTGACGTCGCTGTGTGGGTATTTCCTTGCACACGTCCAACACACAATATTATAACTAAGTTGCCTTAAAAATGCATAGAACTGTCTACGAGTTTATTACTTAAGATATTTTGCAATAAATTACAATCAAATACAATTATTTATGTTTTGGTGAAGGCATGACTTGAAGGTGGCCATTAGAGTTAGTTTAATCTTAACAGGACCAATAGGTCTCTGTGTGGATCAAAGGTATTGCATAGTTTTTAGCTTCTGCTCAAATGCCAAAGTGGAAAAAGTCACTAAAAGTCCAGCAACCGATGGGAAATGTGGATTATGAAACGATCCACGCCGTGTGCGCAGCATATAACTTGCCTGTAATGGTGATGAATCTTCTTGTGAGGGAGCGTTTCTTCATTATTACATCAGGTTAAACGTAAAATAGAGTCATGCACCACACATGGACATTCGGGAAATCAAGCCTGATTTACGTGTGGCACAAGCGCCCTCTCCTGGTAAGAATCAATAATGAAGGCAGCTCTTCATTCTTTCACCAGAAGAAAGAGAAAAACACTAAATTGACCGATATTGTTTTATTATTTACAGTGCAAATTTGCTTTTATTGTTGAATACATGCTGTACAAAATGACATACATCTTAAAGCACAAAGCTTTTTAAGCTTATTATTGGAACAAAAATAATAATAATTAAATTAAATGAATAAATTCAATGGCCTCTAAGATTTTTTTTTTTTTTTTTTTACTTTTACAAAGTTTACTTTCAGTGGCACTCTGAACAAATACATCTATATTGTCACTGACAAATTTTAAATAGTGCTAGGAAAACTTTTTACATGTATCTACAGTCAGTCCACATTCACATACATGGATTGGGCAGGATTTTAATGTTAAACCATATCCAAACACACAGAGTAGCCCTTGGTGAATTTCACTTGACGTATGCGGAATTATATTTGATTTACATTATACTGCATTAAATGCCCACATCCTGAGAACATAATGTCTTTCCAGGACCGAGGTGGTGCCAGACATTTTTGGTTGGAGTTGCTGAGTTCTTCAATGAGGATACACACTTAACATGTTCATTTAAATCCTTTAGATGCGAGTGCACCTCCTCCTCCTACCATTGTTTGAGTCACTATTTTAAAGAAGTTTAAATCTGGTTAGTCTCTGTAGTGATTTATAAAACCCAATATGGAATTATTTTTTTATTTGAACATTTTAATCGAGTCCTATGAAAATGGGGAAAAATCTTTGGGCGAGCTACAGGAGTGAAATTCTAGGGCAGTTCTGGCTATTCTAGGGCTAGTGCCCCCAAGTTCCCCACCTGCTCCAGGTACATAATCTCATAACATATAAAAATAACATTTAACATACAGAGGTGACTTAGTTATCCACACAGACTTCAGTCCACAAAGTGCTATACATCCCCAAATGCTAAAGAACAACACTAAAATATAATGAAATTGTATCTGAACTCACAGTTACTGTAGACATTGCAATTTTAGGCTGGATGCTAGGTATTCCTCACTGAAACTTTCAGCTTCATATTTGTAAATGTTCTTCAAAGTAGCATTTTATAATTACATTAAAGGAATAGTCTGACAAAACACAAATAAATAATTTGTACAAGAGACTGTTAATCAGTGCAGCTCCAGTAGAATTGGGAGAGGACTCAACGAGACATCATCCTCACAAATTCTGTAAACATACATGTGACGTTAGTTTCTTTCTATTGATGGGAAAAAAATCATAGTCTGAATTGCAAGGCACCAAGTCGTTCCTGCATTGAAATAGAAAGCAGAAGTGGAAGTCAGACAGCTAGCGGTAGTAGTTCTACTAGGCCTACTACAGCTTCTCTGACAACTTCTATTAGCATAGCTATAACTTGTGACCTGCGAAATACAAATGTAGACCTATGCAGTAACTTGATAATGGAAATAATTTTGATCATCTGTTACTTTTGTGTGATTTAGCATTTCATCATTAACATAATAACACCAGCAGTAGATTTCTCTCCTCACCTTCGAAGTCGACCTGCCCGTCCCCGTTGAGGTCCACGTCTCTCAGGATCTCGTCGATTTCACGGTGATGCAGCTGCTCACCCATCAGCTTCTTCATGGCTTCCCTGAGCTCCGCCAGGCTGATCTGACCATCACCATCTGAGTCAAACTGAGCACCACCATTTCAGTGAACAACAATACAAATCAAATGTGTATGTAACTATGTAGTGTTTTTTCAGATTCTCCAGTGCAATGATGTCATACTCCCAGATGGGGGCAAGAGCCACATTTCCTTAAGGGTAACACTGCACATGACATATTCAAAAGATAAATCCACAAATGTTGAACCTGATCATTTCTATTAGTGACTAGAACCTAGACCTTACTGTATTACAAACAAATTTAGCTGCCCCCATCTGGATTAATAATAATGTAAGTAATACTGACCTATAGAAAATATGTCCTTTAAAACCCATCACTACTGTAGAATTGTCATGAGTTATCGATACAGATACAGATACAGATAAATACCAAATCTAGTAAAGCAATAGTAATAGCAATAATGATATATACTGTAAAAAAGGCTTTTTCTGTTTTGGTCTTGCTCTAAATTAAAACTAGTATCACATTGTTGTTGTATCGAAACTGGGATTGAGTGGGAAGATTTTTCCTTAATATCGAAATCAAGTTTGAATTGTTAATACTGTGACACTAATACATTGTATGAGCTGTGATACCTCTTTGAAGGCGTCCCGAAGCTCCTTCACTCCAATCATATCTGCGGTCTCGGCCAACATTTTAGGACCCATCAACTCCACAAAATCCTCAAAGTCCACTCTGCCGCCACCTACAGGACAAGAGCAGATTGTGTTCAAATGATGTCAAAACTTTCAAATGGACCAAGTATGAGAAACATGAGGAGGACAAGAAATGTACATCACATAAAATACTGTTTTATTGTCTGTTTATTCAACTTAATCAACATAAACACTTTCAATCAACATACAACAAAAACTGCCACAAATTTCACTTAATTTAAGTATAGTGAAGGAAAGGTTAAGGGCAGACTTGATTGACCCCATAAATCAGACATGTCAAACTCAGGCCCGCAGGCCAAATTTGGCCCTCGATTTAAATATATTTGGCCTGTAAGATCATATCAAACATGTAAACTATGAAAACTAAACAATTAAAACTAAAACTATGAATCCCAGAATGCTTTGCAAATGTGTTGCATTTGCTATCTGTCACCTCACACACGTTTAATCCACTCCTTCTGAAAAACAAGCAGATCCTGTTAAATTTTTAAAAATAAATATTCAGTGTGGCAGAAGCCCTTTATGAAGAGAGTAAAACCAAGGCCAGTTACGTCGCCCAGACCGACGTCACCGGGGCCTCACCCTGGAGCCAGGCCTGGGCGAGAGCGAGTGCCTGGTGGCCGGGCCTTTCCCCATGGGGCCCAGCCGGGCTCAGCCCGAAGGAGCGACGTGGGGCCGTCCTCACGTGGACCCACCACCCACGAGAGGATCCATAAGGGGCTGGTGCAGAGAGATCTGGGCAGCAGTCGACGGCAGGAGCCTTGATGACTGGATCTCCGAACATGGAGACTAGCTCTGGGGACATGGAATGTCACCTCACTGGGGGGGAAGGAGCCTGAGCTTGTGCGGGAGGTTGAGCGCTACCGACTAGATATAGTCGGCCTCACCTCCACGCTGGAACCCAACTCCTTGAGAGGGGCTGGACTCTCCATTTCTCTGGCGTTGCCCATGGGGAGCGGCGGTGAGCTGGTGTGGGCTTGCTCATTGCCCCACAGCTCAGCCGCCACGTGTTGGAGTTCACCCCGGTGAATGAGAGGGTTGCGTCCCTGCGCCTTCAGGTCGGGGACAGGTCTCTCACTGTTGTGGCAGCCTACGGGCCAAACACCAGTGCAGAGTACCCAGCCTTCTTGGAGTCCCTGGGGGTGGGTGTACTAGACAGTGCACCCACTGGGGACTCTGTTGTTCTCCTGGGGGACTTCAACGCCCATGTGGGTAACGACAGTGACATCTGGAGGGGCGTGATTGGGAGGAACGGCCTTCCTGATCTGAACCTGAGCGGTGTTTTGTTATTGGACTTCTGTGCTAGTCACAGTTTGTCCATAACGAACACCATGTTCAAACACAAGGGTGTCCATCAGTGCACGTGGCACCAGGACACCCTAGGTCGGAGGTCGATGATCGACTTTGTAGTTGTGTCATCTGACCTCCGGCCGCGTGTTTTGGACACTCGGGTGAAGAGAGGGGCAGAGCTGTCAACTGATGACCACCTGGTTGTGAGTTGGATTCGCTGGAGGAGGAGGAAGCCGGATAGACCTGGCAGGCCCATGCGTATCGTGAGGGTCTGTTGGGAACGTCTGGCGTAGCCTTCTGTCAGGGGGGTCTTCTATTCGCACCTCCGGGAGAGCTTCTCTCTGATCCCGGGGGAGGCTGGGGACATGGACTCCGAGTGGGCCATGTTCTTCACCTCCATTGTCGATGCGGCTGCTCGTAGCTGTGGTCGTAAGGTCTGTGGTGCTTGTCGCGGCAATCCCCGAACCCGGTGGTGGACACCGGAAGTAAGGGATGCCGTCAGGCTGAAGAAGGAGTCCTATCTAGCCTTGTTGGCTTGTGGCACTCCTGAGGCAGCTGACAGGTATCGGCGGGCCAAGCGTGCCGCGGCTCGTGCTGTCGTGGAGGCAAAAACCCGTGGATGGGAAGAGTTCGGGGAGGCCATGGAGGAGGACTATCGGACGACCTCAGAGAAATTCTGGCAAACCGTTCGGCGCCTCAGGAGGGGGAAGCAGTGTTTCACCAACACTGTTTACAGTGCGGGTGGAGGGCTGCTGACCTCGACTGGGGATGTTGTTGGACGGTGGAAGGAATACTTTGAGGATCTCCTCAATCCCACTGTCACGTCTTCCGAGGAGGAAGCCGAGACTGGGGACCCGGACTCGTCCATCACCCTGGCCGAAGTCACCGAGGTAGTTGGCAAGCTCCTCGGTGGCAAGGCTCCGGGCGTTGATGAGATCCATCCCGAGTACCTTAAGTCTCTGGATGTTGTGGGGCTGTCTTGGATGACACGTCTCTACAACATCGCGTGGTGGTCGGGGACAGTACCTCTGGACTGGCAGACTGGGGTGGTAGTCCCTCTTTATAAAAAAGGGGACCGGAGGGTGTGTTCCAATTACAGGGGAATCACACTCGTCAGCCTTCCCGGTAAGGTCTATTCCAGGGTACTGGAGAGGAGAGTCCGACCGATAGCCGAACCTTGGATCCAGGAGGAGCAGTGTGGTTTTCGTCCTGGTCGTGGAACACTGGACCAGCTCTATACTCTCCATCGGGTGCTTGAGGGTTCATGGGAGTTTGCCCAACCGGTCCAAGTGTGTTTTGTGGATCTGGAGGGGGTGCTCTGGGAGTATGGGGTCCGGGGCCCTTTGCTAAGGGCTGTCTGGTCCCTGTATGACCAGAGCAGAAGCTGTGTTCGCATTGCCGGCAGTAAGTCAGACTTGTTCCCGGTGCATGTTGGACTCCACCAGGGCTGCCTTTTGTCACCGGTTCTGTTCATTATATTTATGGACAGAATTTGTAGGCGCAGTCAAGGGCCGGAGGGGGTCTGGTTCGGGAACCACAGGATCTCATCTCTGCTGTTTGCAGATGATGTTGTCCTGATGGCTTCTTCGAGCCAGGACCTGCAGCAGGTAGTGAGTGTGAAGCGGCTGGGATGAGAATCAGCTCCTCCAAATCTGAGGCCAAGGTTCTCAACCGGAAAAAGGTAGTTTGCCCTCTCTGGGTGGGTGGTGAGCCCTTGCCTCAAGTGGAGGAGTTCAAGTATCTCGGGGTCTTGTTCACGAGTGAGGGAAGGATGGAACACAAGATCGACAGGCGGATCGGTGCAGCGTCTGCAGTGATGTGGCCGCTGTATTGGTCCGTTGTGGTAAAGAGGGAGCTGAGTCGAAAGGCAAAGCTCTCGATTTACCGGTCAAGCAACGTTCCTACCCTCACGATCAGGACAAGATCGCGGATACAAGCGGCCGAAATGAGTTTCTCCCACAGAGTGGCTGGGTGCACCCTTAGAGACAGGGTGAGGAGCTCAGTCACATGGGAGGAGCTCGGAGTAGAGCCGCTGCTCCTTCACGTCGAGAGGAACCAGCTGAGGTGGCTCGGGCATTTGCTCAGGATGCCTCCTGGACGCCTCCCTAGGGCATGTCCCACCAGGAGGAGGCCCCGGGGAAGACCCAGGACACGCTGGAGGGACTATGTCTCTCGGCTGGCCTGGGAATGCCTTGGGGTCCCACCGGAGGAGCTGGAGGACGTGTCTGGGGTGAGGGAAATCTGGGAGTCCCTGCTTGGACTGCTGCCCCTGCGACCCGGCCCCGGATAAGCGGAAGAAAATGGATGGATGGATATTTAGTGTGGCCCTCAAATTAGTCACAGTTTTTAATTTTGGCCCTCTGTGAATTTGAGTTTAACAGCCCTGCCATAAATGAACCCCGTTAATCCTTACTTTGCATTTGACTTTGCAAATGACATGGACAGTCAGAACAATGTTTGGTACGACTTATAATAAACAAATATTTTATTAAAAATTATTCTGGTTTATTAATTACAAGGGGTTAGGAGTTTAAGTATTAATTAAGTAGTTACTAAGCCTGAATCATTCTAAATAAAGTATTTGTGTTCATTATGAAATTACTCTTCCTAATGTTTTGATGAGGCTAATTAAAGTGTAGTTATTATAAACAAGTGTTACCTAATGATTAAATGAAATGAATGAATGAATGAATGAATTCAATTTATTTAATTTGAAGTTTTATTTTTGCCTAGTTATCCAACAAAGCAATTTTCCGCAAATCACTTGTATTCTATAAAAAAAGCAGAATACAAAACACTTACATGGATGGTAACTGGTGTGTTAGTGACAAAATGCTTATTCAGGGCAGCAGAAGCTAACCCAGCTGAATTAGGAGGATGGCTTTGCTCTGGACAAATGCCACTTAATCACTGAGCTCAAACTTGTTTGAGGACAATTTAGCCACCATATGACCTAGTAACCGCAGGACGTAGGAGCAGAGATAACTCACATTCTGCATACTGACCTAAAAGAGCAAAATTCAACTATTAGCATGAGATCTGCAGTTGTTTTTAGCACTGACACTATTGTTTTACAAAAAGCATAGTAACATAAACCATATCAGCAAGTGCAAACAACACACCGCAGCTAAACTCAGAACATATTTAAAATCTGTGTTTACACATCTTTAAAAGTGATTAACATTTTAAAGCTGCACTGCGTAACTTTCGCCCTCTCCATGCTATTGCATTGCCTGGAAAGTTCCACATCATGACAATAAACTTATCTTCATGGAGACAAGCAGGTGACAAGTTAGATCTGTGGAGAGGCAAAATTACTAATCGATGTTTTCAATGCATTTTTGAGCAATAAAAACATCTGTAATTTGATTAATGAAAGATACCCAGATATATTGTTTAAATACTGTGTAACATTCCAGGCAAAACAATAACATTTCCATGGACACAAGCAGGTGGCGGACCCCCCTAAAAGATGTTGCATAGTGCTCCACTGAAGATGCAGTTTATGAGTTTAGTGTACTTGGATCATGGTTTGTGCCACATCTGGATGTTGCACATTAAAGAGGAAAGGACCATCTGTTGTTTAATCACATAAAACAATTACCCAATTATGTAATTGGATAAGTCAAATTAGATTATCAAATTGATTAAAGCATTTCATAATTGTTTGGTAAATCCAGCAGGTTTTTAATGACGATAAGTGATACATAAGACAGACATTCATGGAGGCTCAGATGTCTTTTTATATGCTATAAAGGTCTTTGGATTGGACTAGTCGAAGGAAGTGAATACCGAAAATGTGGAAGGAGAGAACGATGACCCATGCTGTGTGCGTGTGAAAAGATGTTGGGGAAGAAGGAAGTAGTAATTGAGCAATGGGGCAGGTTCTTGTGTGTACGTGTCTGCAACTGTGTAGACCACACAGTTGTAGCAGCAGACGTTATGTATCCATTATCTATATTTTTCAAATGTATTTAGCTCAGTTAATAACAACTGGCAGAACTCTCCACTCAGTGCCCTGTGTAACTCGATATTACATTATGATTAATGGCTGTCCCGTTGTGTGTGTGGTACTCACAGATCTGTTGGCTTAGTTCGATCAACTCCATCTCTGTGGGCATGTATCCCATGGTCCTCATGCACTCGCCCAGGTCCTTACAGCTGATGAAGCCATCTTTATCTTTGTCAAACTCCCTGAACGCCTCACGGAGCTCTGCAGACGAAATACACAGACACTATATTCAACCATTTAATACCTCGGTGTTTTTTTTGCAACACTTTAATTTAGGGAGCACATACTAATGGCTAATTGTAAAAGCAAAAATACAGTTCTGTCTCTTTTTTTTTTATCAAGTGTTTAATAATGCTTTCTGAGAGTGCTTTTGTTCACACATTATATTCTCACTAAATAGAATACCTTTCCAATAAATGCAATATACCATTTAAAGCAGATATGAATAGATCAAAGTATTTGCTCTAACTATTAAATCAAATCTCTCCAGCTTTGAAGTCTCTTCATTAGGCACATTTTATCAACCCCTGACATTTAGAAGAAAATACACTTAAATACCTTCCATCTCTTCTGGCCGCAGATCCCGATCCTATAGGAATCCACAGGAAAGAGAAGAGAAATAAATGTTAACAACAGCAACATAGATAGGACAGAATATATGTGGGCAATATAGAATTATTGATAATATTTGAAAATATGCAAAATTTGAATATCGGGTACAGCAAAAATACTTTAAAATAAGATTAAGAATACAAAATAAAGTTATATTATTGATTTGAAGACTATGTTATAGATAAAATTTTTGCTTTCATGTGTATATCTTTTGGTTATTGTTTTAACATAATGTCAAATATCCAAATAAACTTATTGTAGTTTTTAATTTACTTTTCTTTCTTTTTTTTTTTTTTTTTATCCTAATCATTTTATATTATGCATTATGTTCATATTGTATCCACTGCAGCAGATGAAGCCTGAGAGGTGGTCACAGGAGAACGAAACAATATTTAGCTTTAACTGTACTTTACTATATTAAAGGTGTATTTTTGTGTATTGTGTGTTATTCATCGTTCAACAGGCTAAGACAGATTCTGATGCGGATTACACAACTGGTTGATCTGGACAAACCTATAATAACATTTGATCTGCCCCATAATATCATCCAGTCTCATGGTTTCAACAGACTTTGCAGACAGCTGTGCATATGCTCTGCAATTCAAAACACATGTATTTATGCAGAATATCACAAATCCAGGCATTATGCAACGGAGTTTGAACTGGTAGAAGAAACTCTATGAAAATGAATGAAAAGTTAACCAGCTGTAAAGGCCAGTAACAAATAGTAATTCCAAAGCAGTTTGTATAAAGTAGTAAGTGCTAGTCATGGAGAATATATTTAGTAAGTAGTTATGTACATATTCAAACTGTCGTACGTTGAATGCAGAAGTGACATGTTGCATACGGCCTATTGTGGTTCAAATTGAATTAATGCATGTGTGGTGCATCGCTGTAACATCATGAACATGAATTATACCCAGTTGGATTACAGCACACAGGAAGACAACAGAGATTACAGCTCTAAATTGTATTACAAATCACAGAGGCTTAACAGTTTTTTAATTTGTTCACTGACTGTCGAGTTTTCTGGTGCTGACACATGAGAAATAAACCATCACATGAAATACTTATGCACACCATTAGGAATTTTGTGTTTGTTACTAAAAGCTGCACTATGTGACTTTTCTGGAGAGGGGAATGCTAACTGCTGATCCCAGTGGTGATGCTTTGCCTGGATCATCTCTTCTTACAGTGAGCAAGGTCACCTCTCCACAGATCTGACCTTTATGTTGGCATGGTGGCGTCTGCTTGTCTCCTTAGAAATAGAATTTAATGCCATACCATGGAACTTTTCAAACTCAGCAATGGCATCGTGATGAATAATCCACTATATTTTTGGAAGGTACAACATTACAAGGCAGCAGTTTATTTGATTGTGTGTTTGGAGATTGCAGTAGATTAAGATGAGCATTGTGTCAGGTGTGAATAAATAAGGAACCAAAGTGCAAAAACTGATAGAATGAGTAGTGGCAGAAAATAATTTTAAAAGTTTTGTCATACAAAATAAACAGACATTTCTTAACGAGCCCGTATTACCCTATTTTTTGTTATAATGCTGTTTCCTCATCAAAAACAGACATGCATTTTTAGGCTAAGGTCTTCTCTCAAACAGAAAACACTGTTCCACCTTGTGATGTCATGTGGGAATACAGAAAGTGCTGCACTGCGCTTTTAAAAATCCATACACCTTCACTAGAATCATTTGGACAATTTGAGCCCTGGAATTGCCAATCTCTACTAAACAAGAGGTAAAAGGTAACTGTTAACTTGAAAACTATCATTTCATGACATCACAAGGTGGGACAGAGCATTTTGAGCTTTGGAGATGACAGACTAATAATGCAGGATCACTCAAACATGTGTGAAGGAAGGTATGTTTTTGAGGAGGTAACAACATTAGAACATGACTTAAAGTTCACAAGAGTCAATTTAGTGTAATATAGGACCTTTAAAAGTAGCTAAACTGCTAATTCAGAAAAAAATATTAGTGAATACAGTATAACAACTCAAACTAGATCAAATATCAGAAGGTCTATCATCAAATGTTACTCTGGCTATTTAATTAAACCAACAGATCAAATGCCTCCAGTTCAAAGTATAAACTTGAATACTAGGATAGGATATCAATACTTGCACATCCTCAGCCATCCGATGTTACAAAGTCACCCCAAGGACTTCAATCCAACATCTGTGACCACTGTCTGTGAGTGCAGTGTGGTCATAATGGGTCTTTTCAATTAGCAGCTGCAGTTCACAGATGAGCTCACCCATCTGCTGCCCTGACACAGAGACACTGGATTTATGACCAAGACCTCCATCAGCATGAGCCTTATCCATCTATATCCAATTAGAGCAAAGTCTGTGTGATATTCAGATACAAATGAAGCAGGTACCTACTATCAATACCCCCTCCAGTCACAATGCATTCCTTGCTCAGATGTAAAATTCAAAAAAGGAGAGCGTAAACTAAAGAAGAGTCATTTTGGATACTTTACTTTGGACACTAAAGGTATCACATCACCTGCATGATTCCATGGAAATAGAAAGTTAAAATCATAAGGTCTCCATGGAGATTTTGGATAGATGCTTTTTATGCCATACTGTGGAAGACTATATGTAACGGAGCAAACATTTCTATAGAAACCAAAAACATGCTTTTATTTTTAGTAAATTTTATGGCTACATCCTGTGACTTTAAGTAAAATAGTGGAAAAAATAGGTCTGCCTATGTGTATATGTGTATGTTGACTGTAATAACTCTAATTGAAAAAAAAAAGTATTAAAAAATTATTATCCCAGGTCTTAAATATCAATATAAAACCTCCGTACATAATTCAAACCCAATAATAGAATTGAGTCCATTGACTTCCTGTTTAAAACTGATGCTAGGCCACTTTTGGCATATTCACAGTTAAATACAGGGAAATGTATTTAATTAGGAATAGGAGGTAGGTGAAAATGGCAAAAAGAGACACAATTCTGAGTAAACTAACGAATGGGAACCCTGTTATAAGGCAAAACTATAATTAAAGCTAATAAAATGATCTATTCCATATCATTATGATAGATGTGATGCCTTTGATTTGTCACTAGAAGCACAATGACCCTGCACACTTAAGAGATGGCAATGACTGGGGACCTTGGTTTAACCCTATTTTGCAATTCCAGGACTAATTGCTCTATACGTTCTGTGATGAAGTACATACAAGCTGACTCTGAGTGAGTCCTTGTTTGAGGAAGATACAGGCAGGTCCCACGATGTTATGCAGCATGTTGACGTTTTGGACCAGAGCACAGAGAGGCCCCTCCAGCTCACCGGCCTCCTCGTCTTCCTCCTCTGTGTCCATCTCCAGTGTCCCGCCCACAGGGGTCCCAAAGCCTTCTACCACCTTAAAACAAGCAGGTCCCAGGATGTTAGCAAACACAAACTGTATGGACTCTACACAGTGGAAAACATAAGGGACCACTGTGAAAGTATCTATTTTAAGTCTTATACATGCAAGTAGTCTTATGACCTGCCTAACTTAAAATAAGTCTACTGAATAAGTACAATAAAGTTTTGTTTTTTGTTAAAGTGGACACTATACAACTTTTCTGATGGAGGACAATAGTGTAAAGAGCTCAAAGTTTAATGCCAGACTGTGGAACATTCCAGACAAAGCAACAACATGTCAATGAAGACAATTTCATAAAAAATACCCTGTCTGTTTTCTTAGCTATGACTGTGTTCTGTGTTCTTCGCTGATAGTCAGGAGAGCATTATTTTTCCTTTAAACTGAAAAAAATTAAATTACCACAAGAAAAACTTGGCTTACTATAATGTCTAATTGTGAGATACAGTGTTATTAGTTTTTGTATTCATAGAATAGCAAAGATACTAATCACCAGTGCATGGTAATTTCTATATTTTTTTCATCTGGCTGTTTCCCAGAAAGTTGGATTAAATAATAATGTATAGCCTACCTAATTTAGAAACAAATAAAATGATAAGGTGATAGTGACAAGGTACTGAATGTTCTTGACTCAACCAACTCAATACAATAAGGTCATAACAATTAGACAGAGGACTCTTTTATAAAGTCCCGTTAACACAATAGTAAAGCATGATCAAATGAGATGCAAAACAACATGATACATTGATTAAAAGTAAAGCAGGCAGGTCCATATCAAACATTTAAACATATTCATTTTCCAGTGGTCACCTATACTTTCCAAAGCCGCATGTCTGAATTTTGACCTTACCTTCTTCTTTTTACTGTTCTTTTTGGACGCCTTGTTGATATTTCCCATCACCTGTTCCAGTTCAGCCACTTCTTCCTGTCTCTTTTCTCTCATCAAAAGTTGCATAAAAACCCAAAATCCATGCTTCTTGTACTGCATCCCATAATGCGCCTTTAGTCTCACTCCCTGTTACTACAACTATCCCTAACTCTCTCTTGGCTCCACCTGTGCTCCTATTGGTCGAGGTGGAGCAATGATGTCACACTAAATCCCACAAACCCCCACAGCTATAGAGAAATGCCATGTCCACCTTTGGCGAGTTTGAAGCGATTTTATGAAGGGATTGGGCGATCAAATGTGGACTGCCGGATTGCATGACTGCACCATTTTGAATCTGTCTGTCTGACTCTCTCTCTCTCTCTCTCTCCACACACATATTTTGTTTTTCTATCTCAATTTTGCATCGGATGAGTGATCTCTTGAATTGGGACCAACCTTACCTAATCCATACCCCTCCCACCTTCATCAAACATGGGGTTTATAGTGTCAAAATGACCACTCCGGCCCTGTGTGTGTGTGTGTGTGTGTGTGTGTGTGTGTGTGTGTGTGTGTGTGTGTGTGTGTGTGTGTGTGTGTGTGTGTGTGTGTGTGTGTGTGTGTGTGTGTGTGTGTGTGTGTGTGTGTGTGTGTGTGTGTGTGTGTGTAAGTGCTCGCATGTAGGTTTATGGACAGAGAGAGAGAGGAGAGTCAGATTAATCCCTGGCATGTCAGATTAGAGGAGGGAAAGAAAATCTAGCACAGATATATCGCATGTAAAACACAGGGAATATGAACTGATTCAGGGCAACAATAATAATATTTTTTATGTATACTTTTCATTTGTAATACAAAAAATTAAAAAGAGTTAATTGCCAAGAAAATATTGCTCACTTTAATCAGGGCATCTGGTATAATAATTTGCCAGCTCACCTTACAACTATTTCACAACAGTGACTCCTAAAGGCAATTTTATGAAGTTGTAACAGATATTATGAATAAATTAAAAAAAATTAATAAAGAGAGCATCTTACAAATGCATGGTCTTGTTATAAAAGTGTAAAATTACACTGGTTAATAAAGAAAATAAATAAATAAATAAATACACTATCAAACTCTCTCAGCTGCCTCCTCAGAAATTATCCTTAGACGATTGTTCTTGTATAATAAAGAATATATGATAAATAATAATAACAATATCTCAAAGTTACATAGCACTTTTTTGCACACATCAGAGATAACGTCTATATATAAAACAATATTAAATAGCATATAGTGGGACTTTGACATGCTGTCCCGGTCATTTGAGGTGTGTGCCAGAGATTAGTTTGGTTTGTGTTTGAGCCCATGCTGCAATAATCCTTTGGGTCATTTTAGGCTCCATCATTTTTCCAATTTCAAAGCGTCCATTTTGGTTTATCACACACTTCCTGCTAAGTTATCTCTCCTCTTTACAATGATCTCTTAAAGTAACTTCTGACAACCAGAAAACAAGCTTAAAATATTGATGTCATGATAAGAACATAACTTGACAAGCACAATTACAACTAGAGAAATAACTGATATGAGTATATTTGACCACAGAGTGCAGCAAAGCTCAGTTCATTTCACTTGCATCTATTAAATGCAATGAGTTGGGTATTAACCCTCCACGAGTTGCAATATTAATTTGTCCCCACTAGATGTCAAACTAATTTCTCGTTTTTACCATGAACCGTTTTAATTTTTAAACAAAAAGTGCATTTCTCTTTTGTCCTCATCTCTTTCTCTCTGCCAATAATAAACATTAACATACAAATAAATAACATAAAATAATATAAGAATAATTATTGTTATTATATAAAAATAAAAGCAGTGAACCATATTTTAAACAAATTTTGAAACCGGTGATACAGACTGCTACTCCTGGCGTGACCCCTGAGCCTGACCTCTGGATGAATTTACAACATTAAACACATGTGCTTCAACTGTAAGTATCCTGAACAGACAGGAGAACAGAAGGTGACGATACAACTTGCAACAAAGGATTTGCATCCACCTGTCTCTGTTCTGTTATATAATGGTATGTGCCTTAGCCCACAGACCCAGCTGGGTGGCCCTCAGATTAGCAAAGGGAAGTGTGGACATGCTGCGTGCTGTTTCTGTGTTTCTCACTGGGCTTCAGAGAAGCATGAATGTAGCGTTAGAGAGTGTAATGCAAAGAGGGGCATGAAAATTAATGTATGTAATGGGGCAAACTGCCGCAATTAGATGCTTAAAATACAGGGAATAAATCTGAATAGTCAGAGCCAGGGGTAAAAATGTTGGTTCATTTTGTTGATATATTTTATTTACAGAAAAATGTGGGGATTTTTTGCTTATTATTTTAATAAATTGGATATTGCTGAAGATATATAAAAATCCAAATTTGTCCTCATTTTTAAAATGATTAAGTCAATAGATTTCACAAGGGATTAGATTAGATTGACAAATCCAAAAAAAAAAAAAAAAAAAATCGCAGTATGTATTATATATTATATATTATATATATATATATATATATATATAATATATATATATATATATATATATATATATATATATATATATATATATATATATATATATATATATATATATATATATATATATATATATATATATATATATATATTTTGTCTAAAAAGAAATGTAGCATCATCATGAATAATTTAAATAAACTTATAATTGATTAGATTTCAAGTTGTACAAAAATAAAAGCTTGTACATATGTTGATCTTTTAGCTTGTGAGCAGCCACCAAACTCTTAAACAATGTGTTTATTATTATTATTGCAACATAGTGTCTTGGCATACATAGTCACTCTTCAGGGAATTCTACTTTTTATGTGCTATTCGTCATTGCATACATTGCATTACATGTCTGCACTGTTAACACATCACAAAGAGAAATCCAGCCTTAAACCAGTGTGAAAAAGCTCATCTATCATTAAAGCCCAAAACCAAGCTCTGGGTGTGAGTCCACTCTTCATCCCTTGACACCAGAAAACGCAGCAGCTGCCCCAAAGATGAGTCCAGATGAGCGGCCAACTCCACAGACTTCAGTAACAGCCCCTTGGAGCACTTCCAAATGTAGGATTTCTGCCATACTAATAGCTCGGCCCTAGGGTCAGGGCCAGTGTTCTGGCCAAAATCACTTGTGCCCATGTGTGCTGCCCACGCTTACATGCACACTGACATACAAACACAGATGCCAGGCAGATGTTTCCATCAGATCATCCAAATGCAATCAGGTAGATTTCTGTAACATGAGAGCCAGATATTAAACTCCTCTAACTTAAGGGTTAATTTGTTTAATTCAATAAAATATACAATGCAATGAAATAAAAGTAAGACATGCTAACAATAATGTAATTAAGTGAGGGGCCTCCTGTTGGGCGTCAGATGCACACAACAAGCATAAAAAGGAGTAAGTGGTTAGTAGAGGTCGGATAATGCAGACTGCCTGCCTCCCTCTGGTCAGTCTGCCCCAGAGCAGCTGTGGCTACAGAAATAACTTACTACCACTGAGAATTGAATGAATAATGCACAAAATTGTAAACTTTGAGCATCTGAAACAGAGCGAAAAGAGAGACTAACACATTGTTATTATTATTATTAACATTACACCATTTTAAGTGTAAATTACATTTAGAGGGGCCATGTATAGAATTCTTGCATCAATATGGGGAGCCACAAACAGCACTGCAAACTTTGGGAATGGCCAGATGAAGTCATGTGTCTACCCTTCAATGTCTAATAACTCCAGGTAACTTTATGATGAAACAAAAGATTGAAGAATGATCAAATAAATCACAACATTTGTCACCTTGATTTCTTGTCCTAAAAACATCAGTTTTCAGAATTCAAGATTTCAATTTCTTGCAGTTTGGCTTTTCAAGGACTAGTTTACAAACTAACACAAACAGAGTTTGAGCTTGCACATACTTAAATAGATTTTGAGTTTGCACAAATTTAAATGACGATTTGTAACAACCTATTAGCCCTAATTACAAAAGTATAACATTGGGGGGTAATGTTTCACTTCATATTTCAAAGGCTGTGTGGACTGTCCTACATTCACCTTTCTTTCTCTCGCTCCCTCTCTCCCTTTATTACATTGAACAATTCCCAAATCAGGGATATAATGCTGTTTGCACCTGTGCAGACGGAATAAAACCAGGATATATATGAATTTGCTTTAGGATTGAGTGCTCCAATGCATATTAACAGTGTCTTTTTGTTTTCTGTTTTTTTTAACTGAGACAAAACAAAAATCACACACCTTTAACAGTTAACTTTAGAGACATTGAGAGACCAGCATTCACAATCTAAGCGGTTATTACATTTGTTTTAGTTGCTCCTTTTCTAGTTCCATCAAAACAAATCCTTCAGAAGCAACAGGCAAATGATTAGAATCATATATTAATTTTATATTTATCAGACAATGGCTGAGTACAGTTAGATAATAAATACCTTTATGGTAGAAAACTGGCAGAGAAGGTCCCTTGTTTTAAATTATATATAATTCAGGTGCTTACAGTGAAACCTGATGCAAGAATTCCCATTTTGTCCAACCATAGGACTGTCAAAGAGCCTCTCAGGAGACTGTGGTAGAAAGGGGGTTAACAGGTACGCTTTATATTGTGATTATGGCAGATTTAAAAATAAAATATTTGCTTATACGAACAATAATGTAGCTTGTGGAATAACGTGTATTTATAGAAAGCAAACCGTCACAAAGCTGCTTATATAATTTGAGCGACAACAGATGGTAGACTCAAAGAAGATGTCTTATCATGTCAAAGGGTACAACACTGAACACAACAATGCAACAAGTCTTTTACACATGCAGTCAGCTTTAGTCATTTTTATCCACAGGTTTCAGAGAGATGAAAATGTAACAGCTGGAATAGCAATCAGCAATTCAAAGAAAATACATTGTATCTCTCTGAATGGTCAAAAATACTAAGAATATAACCCCAAAATGACGCCTAAACACAGACACACATCTCCAAGGGTCTATCCTTCTCAAATGCTTATTGCTGAAGTTTAAGTTTTACACGGAGGTTAATCTTTTGGTAAATGAAATGTAAACTGTGCATCAAGTGAAACAAAATAGAGTTTGAAGTGAACCATGCTATGTTTACATGTTTTACTTTGAATCACGCAGATTCGTCACTTTTCTTGACATTTTTGAGAAATGATTGTAGGTTTTTCAAAGGATACTTTTGTAACCTTGGCACAAAGGTTTAGATTTGACTTCTTAAACTTACTTTCTTCTCCTGTGCTAGAACATGCACATAAGCAAAACATACTGTACTGGATACCAACGTCACTGGTCACGGCTGGACAGTCCATGTGCATCTGGTCCACTCTTCTCTTAGTGTTTAAAGCTTTAATCTGCCCTTTAGGTACCAATCAAACTCTTCTCAGTTTCTTTATCACATTAAGCCGTCCATTATAGTTCAGCAGCACTCACCCTGCCCTTTCCACTCGGCTGTCATGACTCCATCTGTCACAGACACATTGGACCAATCATAGCCACACCACTATGGCAACAACTGTTAAACTATCTTAAAAAGTGAAAAACAGATAACAATCATTGCCCAGTCATCACAATGAAAAGGTGTGCACTGAAACTTGCTAATTTGAAGAAAAGGAGTCTTAGTGTTAATTATATTAAATATAATATTTATAAATTCTTTCTTTGAGTTGTTTGTAACCCCTCAGGTACTGTAGACAGACCCATGACATTGACAGTAAATGTCACAGTATGAACTGTCACATTTATAGTACTGTTTGGTAAATATTGACTAAGATATTGTGAAAATGTATTTCCTCTTAAGAACATGTTGAACTGTGACCTTATGTGAGACATGGTTTCACAAGGCTTAAAAAGAAGACCTGAAACCAACTATTTTCATATAGGAAGGCCTCTTATAGGAAGGCCTTTTAAAAAAAATAATGTTCTTTTTGCAGCTCATTTGTCATTGATGGCTCCTTTAGTATCGACTAGGCACACACAAGACCTGAAGCTGGGACAATCTAGAAAGCAAAGAGATGAGGTAACATACGTGGGTTATCAGATAGTTTAGTCACCACATCCGGAGCACCCTCTAAAAACAAGACAACTTGCAACAAGCACATACAAGAAAACATATAACCACACATACCCACAGGCACGGCACTAAAACTTCATTCCACCACCCTTATCAATTTGGAACTAAGCCAATCAAACAACAAACAAATGCAAAGAAATAGACAGAGTCACTTACCTATATAAATCTATTACATTGTTATTATAGCTTTATAACAATGGGATAGAGTGTTACCATCCCGGACGAGCCCCCAATTTGTTACATCCCAGCACAGCTAGGAACAGGTGAGGTAACAGAAAGCAAGACTGGGTGTTGTTTTGTAGTAAGTTTTGTAAGACTAGTTTTGTAAGATTAATTTATTTAAAATAAATGTGAAAAGATGCTGAAATGGTTCAAACAAAAAGGCTGTTTACACGTGTTAACAAAAAAAGGCTCTCAACAGACTAATAAAATGTATAAGCAAAATTAATAAGACTAACAAAACTAAGATGCACAAATTAGAATAACCCAAAAAGACAAACCAGTCTCTAAACTTAGTCTTAGGTGTGTCAAAGTTAGAAAGTCACAAAAAAAATGTAGCGACATAGAGAAAATGTGTCATGCTGTTCACTGTCAGAATCCAGCAGCAAGGCGGGCACCTTTTAAGGTGTGGCAGCTGCAGGTGAAGGCCCAGGATTTGCCAGGCTTCAGGCATTCAGCAATCAGCAGGAAGAGGACTCAATCGGGTGCCAGGCTTGAAATCATTGCACATATGAGGAGTTTGCAAGCCTGGGGCCGTAACATTTTTTTTTTTTCAAATGATGTTTTACTGCATGCATGAATAGTTCAAATCTTTATGAGAACGATACTCTATACAAATGTCATATAAAAAATAAATGGAAGAAATTTTGACTATTCCTGAATAGTTGAAGAATGCTTGTACTTATGATAATGAAGAAATTATTATTTTCTGCATTTCACTCATCCTCATCCTTCCGTATCACTGGGGAGAGTTATCAGGAACAGTGGATGACTACAAAACAACACCCAGGGACACACCTCCAGATCTTGAGCTAGGTTTGGTCGTACAACGTATGGGACTATCTTAGCTGAAGGAGTTTACCTATGTTTTTGGTGTATAGGGGAAAGGTGAGTGCAATAAAACAACTATAATTGAATGCATGAAAGATGGTTTAAGGTTAATGCCATACTATGGAACATAAACAATAACTCAATAACTGGATCTTTTGAGCCTGTCCTATGTACATTTCAAGTAGTACTTTTCATGTATTAGTGCCAAGTCCTTGTGAAAAACTCTTCATAGAGTTTGAATTTATAATAAAAGTCCACAACTAGAATCACCAAGAGCAGAAAACTCTCCTAATCCTATACCAGACATCCTATAGAAACATCAGTTCACACAACTGAAATTTGCATGAAAACACTGAAATATTGTCAATTACTTCAGACATACCAGGACATGTAGTGACCGGACATGACTCTAGAGAACACAGCTCAACAGGTACAGGTATGTGACTCGAACAAACTGTTCACACCAAACTCAATACAAGACAAACCAGCAGCACTTACACTTAATTTCCATGGCAGCTTTTCAATAAATCTGTTGTACATGATGATAAATGCTCTTTTTTAAGGCAAATATATAATTCTGTTGTATTACCATGTCGCACATCGCTTGTTCCTTACTGGTACTCATCAGCACACTGTGTATATCGTTACTACTACTGCAGTCTGTGGTTGTGATCCAGGAAGCTCTTTCATTTTTTTCCATCAGCAGATCTGTTCAGATTATTTTAGTCCTAAATTTGCTATTAAACACCAAAAATAGTAAAATTCAAACAGATGATTGGCTGTAGACCTCTTGATTAAAAAGACTCAAGCATACCCAAGCATATAAATGATGATTACAAATGACTGAATCTCAATCTCTATTAAAATGTGATTAATTGCAAAGTCCCAACAAAAGGGACACTACTTTTGAATGAAAAGTGTCCCTTACCTGCCCAAAGACGGAGTCCACGATGGGGCGGAGCTTCCTGCCGTCGCCCTCCTGCAGCCACAGGTCCTCAGGGTCGCCCACGGGAGAGGACAGGCTCAGGGTCTTGGCTTTGGGTCTCGGGGGTCTCTTCATACTTGCCGAGCTCCATCGCCTGAACGACTCAATCTTCTTCTTGATGGAACCCTGTAGAAGAAATCATGAATATGGCAATGCAAAACACACTGGAGCTTACCTGAACTGCTTGTATTATAAAAGATACATATCAAATCTTTCCTATTACCACTGCATATCACCTGTCTACAACTGGATATGTAGGTTTAAATATGTAAATTATTTCCAAATTTGTATCGAAACATTTCTGAATTATTCTTAAAATGAAATGCAATGAATAAATGCCAGGTAAAGGTCATATATTCCATTTTATTTAATTATTGTATCATACTTTAAATTATACATTTTATGGGTCAATGTCATAGAAGATGCACTAAATTTACATTCACACATTTGGTACAGCTTTTCATCAGTTCCTCACTGTCTGATTAACCAAAGAATATTAACTGATATGTTTCCTGTAGTGGACTGATGCCAGCTGTAGGCCTCACATCCCCTGCACGTACCACATAGTTTTTAGGACAAACAGCTAATGTCACTTAATTTTAGTCAAGTTCATGCACTGACCTTCTTCAACAGCTTTCCCTCGGAGCCCTCCATGGACGCGCTGCTGCTACTGCTATGGTTGTGGTGTGTTTTGGGTTTAGTCCGTTTGGCATTCACACAGATGTAATGCCTCCGTGTCCACTCCACCTCTATATCTGTCTGCACAAGGCTCTGACACGGGCGTCGCTCCTCCCTCTCCTCCTCTCATCCCGAGTCCGCACTATCACTTTCATCTCCCCTCCTGTACTTACAGCCGCCACTCTCATCTGCAAAAACACTATTCAAGCACAATCCCTAAATCTCCAAAAAACAATATTATAATTTCAGTTTATCTAATATTGTAAAATCATCAGCCTGTCCAACCTGTTGAATGAGCAGTTATAATGTATGTGTGTTTTAGTTACTGTCAAAGTGCATCAGTGAAAAGTCTTGTGTTTTCAAACAGTATTTCTGTCCATGTATGCAACATGTCCCATAATCCGGCATTTATTTCCTCTCTCTGCCTCTGATCTCTCCTGATGTAGGCTTGTCCTCAATCCTCTGCACTTAATGTGTTTCTCATTGTTTATTACAGTCACCATATGGACTTGGCTCTGTCCAAATGTGTGAGTGTGATGAAATCTCACTAAAATAACTGAAAGATTTTCTGATTACAATTTTGTTTGTATTTTAATAAATGTTTAACCAAGAAAGTTCCATTGAGATGTGAAATATAATTTTCAGGGGAGTCCTGGACCCTTATAAGACCCTGTTGTTCATGTTCAGACACAGAGAGAACATGCAAAATCCATACAGAAAGAGCCTGTGCTGCACCACCGTGGTGTCAGTAGTGTATTGTAAAAATTGATTAAATCAATTCATCTAATTTGAAGTTTAAAGCGACTTGTTTGGAAAAATTATTTCCCCCACTTTCTTGCATTGGAAATTGCATTAGAAACATAAGAAAGACTGCTAACTGCAGTCACAGAATCAGAATCGGAATCACTTTTATTGATCCCCAAAGGGAAATTCTCTTAGTTAACAGATGCCACAACCACAGGATAGAAATTTAAGAATAAGAATAAAAGTCATTTAAATAAGAATAAAAATTTGTGCAATAAGAATAAAGTGTCAACAGTGTTAATAAATAAATAAATAGATCAGCATCACAAAATCACACACTATTTACAGGGACCAGAGATAAGCACAGGGCCACGCACGGGGCAAAAGTTTGTTTCATCTCATTCATAAAAGATTTCCCCAATGGCCAGTGGGTTAAATATGATCGCTGAATACAGTGTTTCTGACCATTTCTGTCATTTTTAGTGGCGAGGGAAAAAAAAAATAAAAAAAAAAAAAAATCAAAAATAGAATTGGAAATTGAATTTTTAGAAAAAAAAATCTACAATTTTATTTTCAAGCAAAATCGCCCAGCCCCATGTTGTAGACAAAAATTATAATAATTTATAAAGATTATGTTACCTTAAAATGTTCATACTGCTCCCTCTAGTCAACTCTACAGTTGATGTTTTGGTGCTCACCTCACATTGCCTCCTCCTTCTCTGGAAATCATCCAGTTCCATCCAGCACGCAATGCATTAATGAGGTTGTGTCCTTAAAATCTGCTATTTCGAAACAGGTATCACTAAAAGAAGGTCTTTATGGTATAGGTCATTACTGCCTTTCTGTAAAAAAATAAAATAAAATAAAATAAATAAATAAATAGTAATAGCAAAAAAAAAAAAAAAAAAAAAAAAAAAAAAAAAAAAGACTAAATACAGACTAGACTATATAGACTATAGATACACTATTTCTGAATAACTGCTTTATGATATGAATCTGAACAGGAGACAGAAGTAATTGACCTATGATTTGAAATGTTCACTTTCACTTCTCAGTAGTTCACAGTCACACATTGTTCTAATCAGACTCATTTACTCATGCATAATAAAGTGCAAACAGTGAATAATGTTGTAATAGGCTCTAAAAATCCAATGCCCCTGCAGCAGGCAAGATTCATCAAGTCCAAATGTAATATCCAAATCATGATCCTCTCAAACTCTCATGGAGGAGTTTCAGACCACCCCCACTTCCTGCTGGGAGTTCCCATAAATGTCAGGCTGCCTCAAGACATGGAAGTTCACTGCACCATCGTAGACGCATCTGCAGCGGCCCAACTTTCACAATCTGATGAGATAGTACGATCAACCATAATTTTGTGTATTACATTAGCTTCCATAAACAACCAGAGAACTGCTGCATCTTTGAATCTCAAAGGTAAGACATGTTTTTTAAACTAACTTCTGACCTAAAAAAAAATATAAATAAATCTTCATGTTCCATCATGTGACAGCCTATAGTAACAGCAGCGTGAATCCTGTGCCAAGTATCAACTCGACTGTCTCCGTGACCCATTTTTAAGTTTTCTATTGAATGAACAAGACAATGTGTGGTTGTCTGTCTACGGGGCTGTCAGGGCAGAGGTGGGTGACATGAGGACATTTAGCCTATGGCTCTTTATTGCACATAGTGCAGTTTATACGATGTACAAACATATCATAGTAACATGTCATTATAAACGCAGGTCTTTAGTTATGCTACACCACAGACCTGTTACTGCTTGTTCACACTAGTTGCGTTTCCATCACCCTATTTTTATGCGCATTTTGAAGGTGCGCGTAAGTTACGGAGGTGGAAACGCCACATAACGCACTTAGTGCCCCTGATGCGCATAACGTGGACGCGAATATAAACTCAACGTGACCGCTGGACTACATTCCTGCACCGGATCAGAGTGGACACAGGTGATGGACAAATACACAATAATCCCATTGTTATCTGGTCGTTTGCCCAAAATCCTCCAGAGGAGCGTAACTAAACTAACATCAATGCACTGAGGTAATGCTAAGGTCCAAGATAAAAACAAAAGCTATAGGTGGTAATGACGTAACTCAGGGGAAGTTTATTGTGTGGAGAATTGCTGTGGAGAAATAGTGAGACTTCAGCGGTCATTCTTTCTCAACCTAAGTGCAGCATTTTAGTTGAGAAAGAATGACCGCAGACTTTAGTTTTTTAGTTAAACATGTCTATAGCATTATTACAGTTTAAACAATATGCTAAATTTAAGACATGAGACAAATGTGTGCAGCAAAGGGTTAAATGAGAGCCCGGTATACGCGCCAACGTGCATTTATATGGACTCGCATTTTATATGGGTGGAAACGCGTTGATAGTTGATGATTATCACCTCCTCAAGATAAAACACAGAACAACCATACCACCTTTAGAATGCTTATCTGATCTCAGAAGTTGCGCAGGGCTGGGCCAGGTTAGGACTTGGATGGGAGACCACTGAATACCAAGTGCTGCAGTGGGGCGGCAGTGGCTCTAATGAAAACTGTTGTTGTGCCCTTAGGCAAGACACTTTACCCATCTTGCCCAGTATAAATGTGTGTGTGTGCGTGTGATTGGTGCCAGTCTACCCCGGGACAGCTGTGCCCACTGTAGAGCTTCTAGTGTGGCCACCACTGAGTATAGAATGAATGAATAATGTTAATAGCTTTATGTGTCTTGAAAGGTAATGTATTATTATAATTCTTCTGATTGGCTCCTGTCCATATGTCAAGGTGCAAAAAATAATTCACTGTCAAAACTTGCATGACTGGGCTTGTATACAAATTATAATATCAACCTTTTACTAAAACCTCATTCATTTTTCATCCCTTGTTCTTACGTAATTAAAATTTGCTTTCATTATTGCTGTGGTTTTAGGCAATTCTAAAATGGTAGCCAAGTTTTAATTTGTTTTATGTTAATTATTTCCATAACTGCTAAGTAAAAATAAAAGTTATAGTGTCACATAAACTTGATAAATTATACTACTGGATACACAGAGATTCTTCATACTTTTGACTGAACCACTAATCGCTCCAGATCTTCAAACTGAATGTAAGACCACATTCTTTTGAGTATAGTTTTGAGGGTTTTTTTTTTTTTTTTTTTTTCTTTTGCTGAAATTACACTTATTTTGGATATGTGTTGTTGGTACATTATGAAGTAGCCAAAAAAAACAACAAAAAACAAAAAAAAAACAACAACAGGGTTACATAACTAAATGAGAGTGGAAGGAGGTAATTTGTCTTCTATTTTATCCCACTCAGTTTGTCTAATATTCCCTCCAAATTACACCTCTGTGTGGTGGTAATCCTGCTTTTCAGATGTGCCCTACTTTACAACTCACCCTGATTTTTAAAAAGGACTTTTTTTTTAGTACAGTTTATGGGACAACTATGAGCCAGTCAAAAGCAACTGGTATGAATAAGATCAAATCCAATCAGTTGGAGAGGTGCCCAGGCCCAAACAGCTCCATGATAAAAGCATCCAGATTACAGGACCTCAAAAGCATAATCCCACCTCATCACGCCATGTTTGTTTGGAGAATCAGTGAAATAGTGTCCTCTGCTGGGTCTAAACAGCAGAGCAATGAGAACTATTCAATACAAGTCAAGTTTTATTTTATGTTTCTTTAGATTCAGATTTTCTTTTTTATTTTGATCTTTTAGTTTTAAAGAAATACTTTTAATTTAAAAATGAATCCATACTCAATTTTTAGGGAAGTTAGGAAGCCAAAGCATACTATTTGTTAATTACAATTTAACTTACAATATTAAACTATTAAAACTACCATTTCCTTTTGTAGTCTCACACATCACCACTAGATGCTTTCTACATTACCTCTGTCTGATAGTATGCTTTGGCCTGACAGAGGAAGAACCGCTAACCACAGACTGTATAAAGAAGTGGATAAAGTGAATGTGACGTCACCCATAGCTGTCAATCAAACCTCTTCCTTTGTTAAAATGAGGAATGAAGGCACCTGATTCATCTGTTATTCATTTTCATGTCTTGATGTACAGATGAAATAGCGAAATAAAAACACCACCAAAGGCAGAGAGGGGTGACAATTTTTCAATGTTAAGTGAATTGGAGTTGACGGATAGCTTGTGGATATCCTTTCAAAGCTTCTCACAATAGTTGGCAGGAATTTTGGCCCAATTTTGGCCCAATTTTGGCTGCCATGCTCACACATTCCTTTTCAGGTCTGCCCATAAGTTTGCAATATGACTGAGATCAGGGCTCTGTGATGGCCACTCCAAAACATCGACTTTGTTATCCTTAAGCCACTTTGTTACGACTTTGTAAGAATGCTTCAGGTCATTGTCTATTTGGAAGACCCATTTGTGCCCAAGCTTTAACTTCCTGGCTGATGTCTTGAAATGTTGCTTCAGTATTTCCACATGATTATCCCAATCCCTCAGTCGAGCAGGTATTGGTCTCTTTAAAGAAAACTATTGCTTCATAACATAAAAAAGTTAAAATGACCTACAATTAGGCTACAGCTAAATCTTAGACACATTTAGGCACAACTCTTGACGAAAACATGTAAGAAAACATTTGAGAAAAATATCCAACATTAGACATATTTTGAGTGCAATCTGATTTATTTATTTATATTTTCTTGCACGAAGCCATTTGAAAAATACATGTTGGACATAGGCTATAGAACAAACTCTCAAAGATAGTTTATTGTTCAGCTTTGTCGTTTATTTTCCTCTTCCATTTCTTCGCTTGTCAGTTTATTTGGATTAAAGTAGTTGTTCTTGGCTGGGGACTGGTTATCTATTGATTGTCTCGGAGACTGTTGATATCTGGTTAGCATTTCGCTGTTTTTCCTCTTGATGTGCGCTTTTAAACTTTTCCCTGGCACAAGCACTATCCCTCCTCCCTCTTCAACTAACCCATCAAAGACCGCTCCGAGACTTTGGCGTATTCGGACACAAAAATTCGGGCAGCTAAAGGCGTACAAAATGGGGTTCAAAACTGGATTTAAAAAGGCAAAGGTTGTAGCTAGTGGCAGGCCAACTTGAAAGAAGTCTGATTTGTCTCTCCGATAGTCTGCAATTACTTCGATAATGCAGAAGATGTGATATGGAGACCAGCAAAGTACAAAAGCTGCAATGACAAACGCTACCATTTTGGTGAAGCTTTGGGAGAGCTGGTTTGGATTGGGCAATGTGGTAGGAGAGGCAGTAACTGGTGTTAAAGAGGGTGACCGGCCAGACCCAAACGCCTTTAGAAATATGTTAGCTCTTGTTGTTGATGGTGTCTCATTGCTTTGGACAATCAATGTATTGGCTAGTCTACTTGCACTTTCCCTCCGTCGCAATCTTCTTTTCCTCAGAGTTACCGCTATTTGAATGTAACTTCCAGCGATGACCACCAGGGGGATGAGGAACGTGAGGAACGTTTTCGAAAAGGCCGTGGCTTCTTGTCTTATCCTACAGTGCCTTTCTAACGTGTCTGGAGAATTTAAATACATGGCGAAATTATGGTAGCACAATTTTCTCTTGTCCTTTTTCTGAGTAACGGAACGAAAAAGAAAGTATGGAAAAGCGTTGATTACAGCCCACAACCAGCCTAAAATACAAACTTTCCACGCACCGATTACTGAGCGGTGATTCTGGCACCACACTGGTTTAGCCACTAGGAGGCAGCGATCCAGGGAAATCGCAGCCAACAAAAAAGCTGATACAAACATGTTAAGGAAGAAGATTGAAGCTTGGATTTTACAAAGTGGTTGTCCTAGTTCCCAGCTGTGATTGGAGTAAAGATAATAAGTAAAAAGCGGCAGGGTCAGAGTTGTTAAAAAATCCGAAATGGCCAGGTTAAGCACCCACACGGAGGCAACGGTGCGATGTTGTAGACGAAAGCCGACCACCCAAATGATGAGTGCATTCTGTAGGATCCCCAGACAAGATACAATGCCGTGGATGCAGACCAGCACTATGTTAGCCTTCGTATTGTTGTTGAGACTGTTGTCTATCATAAGCTGTAACAGGGGGCAGGTTAGTACCTCCCCTGGGGCCCTGGTGCGGTTGGACATTGGGAGTCTGAAAAAAAAAAAGGAAAGAAATTGTAAATTGGTGCAGTAACATTCAACAGGCCGATAGCGTGAAAAAGGTTGTTTAATCTGGTGTTGAAAAATAAGTGAAGGAAGGGTCAAAGTTTACTCTAGTTAAGCTGGGCCAAAAAGTCAAATCTAGATTGCGTTAATAAAGGTGAAAAGATTCGCTGTGCACTGTTACAATAAGAAAAAAATTTGCTTTCCTGAATTCCATAGATTTTTTTCATTTGAATAAGTAATATTTGAAATATTCATCAGATTCAGAATGATGGAAAGATAGGACTGTTGCCAAACCAATTAACAATTCAAATTGAATATAAACAATTATAACTGTCCTTGGTTTAAGGTTTATGGAAGATGAAGATGTGAACAGACCTACAATCTGAAATTCTCCTTGGGGATAAATACAGTCTTTTTGATTGATTTGATTTTAAAATGGCTGGGAAAAAAATGGATGTAAGCTTCCAATTCAACAGTTCAGTTAATGCAACTAATTTAACATTTATTGTTACTAATTGCTACCCAGAAGACTTTCCTAGAAAGTGATTTTAATATAGACACATACATAATAATCAAAAAGATAATTGGCAGTTATCATGCCAACGGCATACATTCATGTACTATGATTCAGCGTTGCAATATTTTTCCAACGTCTACTATCAAAGATGGGACTCAACTTGCCTTTTGTGGCAATAGACATGTATCACTTGGCTTACAATTCACAGCCCTGTGGTTATACTGTATCAGCAAACAACTGGAAAATCCACTTGCACAAATCAGTTAAAATAAAACTGAAAGACACAGGAATGCCGTTTTCAGTTTTGTATCAAGATAAACATGTCTGCGCCTGTTTCAATGATGATCCAACCCCTTACTATTTGGGCTTATATGGCTTAATGAATGTGTGAGAAAACAAGAAGATACAATCAACAAGCACAGAGTTAGCGCCAGGGTTGTAAATCTCAAGTGTAAACACAGCAACTGTTACTGATGCCTAACGTTCACAGCCATGCAACTCCATTAAGCTCCACACGAATGCTTCGATAGCTTTAAATCAGAGCCACCACATTCAAGTTAGTTTTCATCTTTCTGACATTAGGCTACTCTTTTTATTTATGCAGGCGTGGGAGGTGGAAATGCCATAGGGAGGGTGACATGATATCTAACTAAATATTTGATATGGTTAACCCGAAATATCCTGCAGTTTTTAGACATTATGACAAAGGTGGTGCTGAAACATGCAGCTAATGTCTTGGCGTAAGTCCCAGTATCACACAAAACATGAATGGATAGGAACTCTTTAAAGATATTATTGCTATACTGTTTAATATAATCTAATATTTGCAAGGGTAAAAATAATAAAATGAGATCAGTCTAACACCTTGTCACCACATGAAAACAGTGACTCAGTATTCCCGTTGCAATGATCTCACTGCTTGAATTTGAACAGCAAACCATCTGCTAATGATCCACAAAAACAACATTTTTCATTATTTGAATTTAGCTTTTTTCAAGCAAATCACAATGAAAATGATTGTAAGTTAACAGCTAGAGGATTTATAGTGATGACACCATAACATCCATTACATTTACTGTTGTTTAGTAAACGCATATCCATGTACAATTAAGGCTTGAAAGAAGTAAAGCGATGCAGAGCTGATCCGGTTGAGATGATTTTGACCCTCCCCAATAGTAGCTCCATTGTTTGAACATGTCTTAACAACTTGAGATAGTAAATAAAGTATCATTTTCTGAATTCTAAACATGTCATCGTAAACAACATGTAACACCATGTCTAAACTAGCCCAAAGCCATCAATCCCAAGTTCAACAAAGGCAAAGTATTCAAATGAATGTGTAAAGGGAAGTTCAGGTAAGACTGACCTTAAATGTTGGCAGCATATACGTATGAAGAGAGGTTAGTGTTTCAAATTCTTGTCTTGTTTTAGCCTGCGTTGTTCACTCACTCTCCGGTTGTGTCAGCTGGAGCTGCAGAGACCAGTCTGCTCTTGATGCCCCTCCTTCCCCTGTGCATAAGTGTGACAACAAATAGGCATAAATGGAAATGCAAATAACCGCAAAGAGTTTAAAATAGAGAACATAAAAGTACATGACACACCGAGGGATAAACTGTCTTCTGGGGTGATATATCAAGTCACACAGGGATCACATCAAGTCAAGTAACTTAGTTCCTATGAAATGAATACAGTGGTGTAGTGTGTAGTATTGTTTACAAAAGCTGAGACGGTGCAGTGGGCTGCCTCTGTGCAGAGTAGAGATGCGCGGGTTTCGCATTCCTGATAAGGTAGGGCCCGCCCCGCCTGCCCCGCACAGCACAATCCACAACCCGCCCGACCCGCACCCGCAACCACTCAATACACTCGAAATACGAGTAATAATGCAGCTTTATTTGAGCGAAAAACGTGAAAAACAGGCATAATGGGACTGAATCAGTCAATTTGATTAACCTGCTGTCGTTTTCTTTCAAAAACAATATAATACCTCATGTTCCGTCTCAAAGCTTCTTTTCGGCTCCGTTCTCTGTGTCACGTGGTTAAACTGTTGCGCGCGTGGGCGGCGCAGTGCCGCTCACTGAGGGGCGCCGTTTTAAAATATTTTATAGGCTATAATAGTAAAAACCTACATATTGTCTTGTGTGATAAAATAATCCGCTCGAACTCGCCCCGCAATAAAAAGATTTTTTTTCCAGCCCGCCCCAACCCGCACTCCGCGAGTCAGAGGTCAACAGCACCCCTAAAGCAGGGTTTGGCAGTCCCAAGTCAAACCCTCCCTCTTTGTTCTGTTTTTGTGCATGTGGGCAAGGCACCATAAGCAGTCATATAACTGTCAATCCTAGAGTGTCTTAACAAACAGGTACCAGAGATGATGATTCACTAAAATTAATCATTATTATTACAACATAACACGGTTTAGCAAAGCACTGGTGAGCAGGGTTGTCAGATAGGGTCTGCCCAAAACATAATTCATTGAATGTAATTGACTAGTTTTAGTGCCACTGTGGCGAAAGTAGCGCCCACCCTCTCTCAAAGAGCAGCTCTGCATGGCCCCGCTTTTGGATTTGGCATTCAAACTTTTTACAAAAGAAACTAGCTAGGAAACTTAATTTAATATATTTTAAACATCTATACTGCGAGCTGCAGCTGTTTCTTACTATTTTAGTTTGCTTTAGTTTATTGAACATTCATCATGAGCAAGGACATTAATTTAAAAACTGAAAATATAAAGCTTTTACTAGACAAAATTTCACATAAAATTTGCAAAGAAAGCAAACATGACATTTTATAGTTTCCTTATAACAGCAAAGGGATAAACACACCCTTCATAAAATCAGAGTCAGTGTTTCTTGGAACCCTCCTCCACAGACAGTTACAAAGTCCTACATACAGTAAGGTATATAAGGTCTGTGCTACCTGTGACTCAGTCCGGGATCACCACAGTGGACAGACATCAAAGGTATGGCCGTTTTTTAGAAGAGGAAAATACATTTCCAGCTTAGAAATTACAATCACAAGTTACCAATTGTGTATCTTATTTTATTATATTTTTTACTCAATTTGGTTCATATGAGTGCCACTTTAAGGCATTTTTATTGTCCTTTATTTTATATATTTGCAGGTATTTAAAGTGTTTTTGTTCATTTCTTATTTAAATCATATCTGCTATCCTGGGTGACAGCCACTTTACTCAGTAGCCTGCAGATTATCTGCCTTCAGTCAAAGTTTCATTTGTCTCAGTTTTTTTTAATTTTTTATTTGGGTTCAATATTTTAAAAAAATACTACATGAGCTCATGATTTAAAAAAAATATATATATATATTTTAATTTTTATCAATCTTAAATGTTCCTAAGTGTCCTTTAATGGTTATCTTATCTCATTCTCTCTCTTTGTCTCATAATTGCTAAGACAAATAATATTATTGGTCACTGCATTTTAGTTTTATAAATCTGTCACTTCCTAACTTACACTGACCTTGTTTTAAGATTACAATTTTTTTTTGTTTTTTCTGTGTTTATTATTATCTTGCTAATAACCTTTCAATGGCCATCTAATTCCTTCCCTGTCTTATCTCCCTACTTCCAGATTAATTAACCATTAACCATGACTTCTCTGCTGGGCGTCGCTGTATTGGCAGTAGCTCTGACAGGATCCCCGGCCTTTGTCCCAATTGGGGGAGGGGCCTCCACTCATGTCTCTATCACTGGGACCGCCATGCTGCAGAAAGTACAGGAGACATGTAAAGCAGTGGCGGACGACAATGGTTACGACTTCAAACCAACGGTTAGCTATGCTATGGGACTATAAAACAG
>JAIEZT010001373.1:20382444-20401526 GCA_019594935.1 Periophthalmus modestus
GTTGTGAATATATCTAATAAACTGATTGTTTTGTAGCTGGCTTTGACAACTGCCCCTTCATACTCTAACATATACGTTTTCACTGATGCTTCGGCCAAAGATGCCAACCTCAAAGACACACTTGTTGCTCTCATCCGATCAACCAAGTCAACGGTAAATTTAATTAACAAACTTGTCTGACAAATTAACCTAGAATGTACCAGTTGTCAGTTAGTTGGATAGAGAAACTCTCAAAGTACCATCTGTAAGAACTAAATTTACATATAAAAATAACAAGACAAAATACTTACTAAAATGGGACTCAAAAATCAAGATTATAAAAAAAATAAGTTATTTAAATATTTAATAAAAAAGTGTTGAAAAAAGGACTAGACTGGTCAACATAAATTAAAATGTGAACTCATCATAGACATAGTACAATTTGTATATTTGAGACTATAGACTTTAAAGCCTTAGTTTTCATAGGAATGTGATGAAAAATCGGTACTGCTGGAGCCATAGGTTCAAGTATTTTTTTCTGCTCACTAAAAGCAGCAAATTACTTAGTAGTTTGAGAAGTTTGGCAACATCTGCTTTTGTTTTTTGCTATACATTATACCAAAAGGACCCAGGTTCCAAGTGCCAGGCTGCAGGACAGAGCGTTACAGGAACAGCAAATCATAGTACTTTAATCTTCTGGCAATTTTAAGGATTTTTTTTTTCATTTATTCATTCATTTATTTATTTAAATATCTATACTGAGTGAATGTTTGACTATTTGATTGCCTCTGTATTGTCTGATGCCAAACCTAAAAACTGCTGCAAAACAAATCTACCTACGGGTACAGATAAAGTCACCTGAACATACAATGGTCAGACAAGAGACAAAACTATCTACTTCCTGCTATAATGCTCTCTCAATCAGATAATTCAGCTTTAACATTGTACATTGAACCTCCACAGGTGAACTTTTTCATGACAGGCTCTAGCAGGCGACGTCGCTCAACAGGTGGACAATTCAGTGACTACAAAGACCTGGCTCTGGCTTCAGGAGGACAGGCCATTCAAGTGACCAAGGGCGAGCTACCACAGGCCACTGATATCATCCTGGACACATCCACCTCTGCTCTGGTAAGACTGCTGAAGTATTGGGCACTATATACTTTTTCTCCCAATTACAAACAAACAAATATTTAAATCACTTTTAAATTAGACACACCTAAATGTAACAATTAAGTTGAGACCTTAGTAGGGACTAGATTGGTTACACCTTGCACAATAAGTCATTCTTAACTTATGTGGTCAACAGTACTGCCCACCTTGAAGCCTGCTTTGGATGTCAGATTCACATGATTTTTATGTCCCCCACAGAACACTAACTAAGTAGCTAACATAACTGTACAAGTGATAGACACTCTCACACTCATGCTGCTTTATGAGGAATTGAACGTATGACCTGTTATTTGTGTTCAGGTGACCATTCTCCAACAAGAAAGGAATCCTGGCAAGCCAGACACGTTCTCATTCAGTGTGGATGACTCCCTGAAAAACATCACCATCTACATTACTGGGACATCTCTTAGTTTTACCCTGACAAATCCTGCTGGTAAAAAGCCTAAGTCACAGTCGATATGTAAACTTGAATAGATGATGACCTCACTTTTGTATTTTAGGTGTGACCCAAAGTAGCAGCCAAACCAGTGGTGCCCTGGCCACCATTAAAACAGTTGGAAATCTTTGGCGCAGTAGTTTAAATGCCGACAGAGCTACAGGAATATGGAAGATTAGCATCACATCCACCAGCCCATACACAGTCAAAGCCACCGGTAAGTTAAGTCAGTTAAGTCACCCATTGACAGAGTGGCACAGTGGTTAGTGCTCTTGATTTTGGGGCAGTGTGGGGACCTTTCTATGTTCTCCCTGTACCCGTTAGGTTTCCCCTAAAAATAATAGGGTTCCTTCTGGGACCAGGACTCCCCTGAAAAAGAGATTCTTAATGTTAGCAGGATTATTCTGGTTAAATAAAGGTCAATAAAAACATAAAAATAATTAAATCCTAATAGTCTACCTAATTATTCACTTGTCATAACGCCTGAGATTTGTTGTGTACTTGTGTTGCCAGGTCAGAGTACCATTGCCTTCATCTATGATTTTGTGGGAAAAAATTTGAAGGACCTCACGCAGGATATGCTGTACTAACAGGACGCCCACAAGAAGGTAATATCAAACGATAAAGCAATATTCAACATCATTCACAATCTTAATGATCAAAGACATTTACTTTACCTTAAATTCTTCAGGTCAGCCCACCAACCTGATGCTGCCTGTGATGGGTAGACAAGGCCCCGATTCTCTGAAAATAAAGGAAATCAGTCTAATCTCAGTGTCCAGCTTTGGCTCTACTAATGCTACAATCTCTGACATGGGGAACGGAGGGATCCTGGCCACTGTCCCTAACATGCCCAGAGGAGAATTTGTGGTTCTTTTGACAGGAATAGATACAGTTTCAAACACAGAGTTTCAGCGGCAATCCACCACTCTGATGTCTGTCTCTAAAGTCAACATCCAGGTTGGTTGTAATAATCTATGAGAGCTCATCAGAGAACTAAGCACACCACAATAAAAACTTCTATTTTTTAGGCCACTGTATCCAGCAGTGTGGAGCCAGGTAAACAGTTCACACTGCCCTTCAGTGTCTTTACAAATGGTGCTGGTGGCCATACAAAATTAATGCTCGAAATGACAGAAACTTCCCAATGAACTACCCAGAAAGGTAAAAGAATCGCCCTTAGAACATACAAAAGTAAACTACACACCTGCTCACTGTTGTTTTTTTCTCTAGTCTCAACTTGACTCCGGGAAAATACACCAATGCCACATTGACTATAACGCCCCCTGCTGGCACAGCTTCAGGCACAGACATCACCCTGACAATGGCTGCATCTCTTGGCTCTGACTCCAATTACGTTGTTCTGCGACTCTCTGTTCTTGAAAAGGTGAAAACAAAAATAGCAACTGGAGAATTTTATATGCTGGTTTTTTTTTTATATAATTGCAATGATCATTTATTCTTTAATCATTTCTGACACATTAATGGTCCATAGATAGAGGCCTACTCAATTTTGTTTTCCGTGAGACTCCAGCCCACACTTATGGGCTATTTAGGCCTGTGCTATTAATCACAAATAATGATGGTGTTTAGAAACCAACATTGCCTAAAGCAGAGGTGCCCAAACTTTTTTTACCGAGGGCCACATCTCAAAACATATTTGAAGAGGAAGGCCACAGACAGGTGATCAATGCAGTGCAGTGCTTTAAAGACAGCTTTGACAGAGCCGCTGTGTATTAATACGGCTTGAAACACATTCATTTTAGGTCTGTATCACACTGCAATGTGATGTTTGAAGTTATAGTGGTAGAAATGTTAAAAGTACTGCTTATGATCACTTGGGCCAGTTCAGCTGGAAGCCTGAGGACCAATAAAAACTGGTCTGAGGGCCGCATTTGGCCCCTGGGCCATAGTTTGGACACCCCTGGTCTAGAGTCTACTTCCTGAAAAGACAGAAGCAATCTTAAGAATGTGAAATACATATTCTCATATAAAATCCATATTTTGTTATTTTCTAGATTACAGATTTCTCCCCACCCTTGTGTAAAATCATCAGCATACAGGAGGCTTGTCCCCGGGAGGAGTCCCAGTGCCACAGCTCTGTGTGGGAACTCTCCGCGAACCTCACCGACGGAAACGGCACCGGCATCGAGAGTGTGAAACTGCAACAGGGCAAAGGGAAACTCACCGAAGTCATCCCCGGAGATCCTGTGCAGTACCGATACAACGCCACCTGCTGTTCACAAGTGGTGGAGATCGTAGCTGTTGATAAAATTGGGAATGTTGGAAGATGTTACCACGTGATCGAGCACAACGCCAGTGCTCCTGCTGAGAGACTGTCTGTTCTGCTCATGTTGTCGCTCCTGTTTTCAGTCTTTATTGTCAGGCCAAATTAATACTTTTCCACATCAAATGCACAGACTATGTAAAGGTTTAGAAGCAAGGCTGTGGATTAAAGACAAAAAACACAGAAATACAATGGCCTAATTGGAATAGCCTACTTTTTATACTAGGCATTAAAGCATTAGCAGTAAAAATATTATTTGAAAAATATCTCTTTCAAATATCACTGACTAATTTTGACTAATGAGAGATTTGGAATGTTTTTTGTCCAATTGCTATATGCCTAATACACTTTGAATACGTTAGCAAGGTCGTCCAAATGACTAAATGATACAAAATCTCTCAAATTGAAAAAAGCTTACATTTAAATTCATATAATTACAGCCACTTTCTGAGAAGGAAAATAGTCCTGCTAATAACGAAAACCACGAATATTGGATCAATTAGAATTCAAGCCTTTTTTTTCATTGCAGAATAAACAATATGTTACAATATTAACATATTACACAGTGACAAAAATAATATTCCAAAACCAAAAATACTGTAGTAACATCTTGCCAAACATTTACAATGAACTAGTAAAATTGTTTTACACAGATGTACTGTAAAACGTCATCTCTGATAGCATAGTGCAGCATATAAAAAGGCACGTAAAGAAATTTTACATATGTCAGAACATGCCCAGTCACAAAAGCTTGAGTTTCCATCTCAAGAGCTTTTTCAACAGAAGCAGCTTTCATTGGTGGTCTATTACAAACCATTGAAGCCTTTTGTTGTTTTACAAGTTAACATTGAATATCTTTATGGTGATTTTTGATATGAGTCCTCATGTGGCCCGACTGTGTAAAGGCCCTAGAGCAGTGTGGACAGGAGTAGGGTTTCTCTCCTGTGTGAATATATGTGTGCCTTTTTAGATTGTTGTACTCAATAAATGCTTTACCACAAGATGTACATTGGTATTTCTTCTCAGCGTTGTGTCTCTTGAGATGTCTCGAAAGCTCTATTGTCCTTGAAAATCTTCTATGACAAATATTGCACTGAAACGGTTTCTTTCCAAACATGCACCTGGATATGTTCCTCAATGTCTTTCTTTTTGACAAACTCTTTTCGACAAAACTTGCATAGAAATGACTTTTTCATTAAGCCCTTTCTAACGCAACTTAAGAGTGCATTACTATTGATGAGTTTGTTACGCATTGGGGATAGATTACCCTCGTAAAAGGATATTTTCACTGCTTGCTCCACCCTTTTTCAATCTACGTTTCTTGACAGGCTTAGTTGGCGTCATTTGATCAGATTTTGGACAGTTTTTCTTTTAACCTTCTTTACATCTGAAACCCTTTTGGTAACTGGGGAGGTTTTAATAGGACTGGCAAATTTAATTGGACTAGCAGATTTATTTTCATCAACGCAAGCTAAAGTGTTTGGCAAATTCACATTTTCACTCTGTTGCTCTTGGTTAGGACCAGAAGTCTCTTGGATAATGGGTATGTAATCTGTAGTCTCTATTGTGAGATTTGAGCCTTGATCTTGTACTTTTTTTGGTAAACTTTGTATGAGTTTTGAGGTGGCTTCTAAGGCGATCCACAAGAGAAGCTTTCGGGACATCCTTCTCACTTGAGTCAGTCTGTAAACAAATACAAAAGTTACGCTATTACATGTTCTACAGGGAACATTGTAGAGGATATTTCAATACAGACCTTTTCTGAATCTTGAGTTACAGGCGAGACTTCCAACTTAGCCAAGAATTTGGGATTTGGTCATGCTGTGCTGAGGGTATGAGTGATCACTGGACACAACAGGTGAAAGCCGTACAATAGTAGGTGACCGGCTAGTGGATTTGATTTTACCTCTTTGAGATGTTTGAACATGTTTACTTCTATTCTTGGACGAATTAGGAGAGGTGTCAGTTACAGTGCTGGTTAAATTATCTTCAGCTGGCTGGGCTTCAGGTTGCCTTGTAGCATTTTCTGAAATTGTTGCTACTATTGGCGAGGTATTAGGTGCATATTTCTGTACTGTAGAAGACTCACATGGTGACTTGTTAGTGACAGATACGGTTTGTGCAGACGATACTGGGAATGATAACCTATTCAATTTAACCTGTACACTGTTTTTGTGTGGGGATGTTTCTGGCAAAGGAGAAATTTGTTCAATCTCTAATCCCATCCGATTCAGGAAGCGCCTGGGTGGTTACTGATGCCGATTGCCGCTTGTCCAGTTCAGGAGTAGCATTATTGTCACCAGTACAAGGGACTAGATTAACATCACTTGTAGAAATGACAGTAGTTGTTGCATCTGTTTGAAATAGCTTCTTTTTCAGTACAACTGCCTTATCTTTTGCTATTGCCTGTGATGGTGGGATTTTGCATTGTCTTGGTATTACAATTATTTTATGATGTGGCTTCATTACAGACTGAAGTGAAAAGGGAACAGCTACAAGTGCCTTTTTGCCACTGGGTATGCTTGCCAATGGTCCTGTTGGTATACTTGTGTTCTGAGTTGAACGAACAGCTGACACAACAGCACCGAGCTGAGGAGGGGACAGAGTTGATGAAGAGGTAATGGTTTTAAGAACTGAGCCACACCCATCAACATTTTCCACTGGCATTTTTAAAAGCAGGGGTGTGCTGTGTTACAGGGTTAAGAGGTGGTTTTGGAAGTAAAAGTCCAAGGGACAATGGAAAGTTATTTTCTTGGCCCTCAGTGTCAACAGATGAATGGACACTGATCTGGGCAACATTGTCCGTTTCATCAGGGGGGGTTTTGTGTTTGCTCAGATTCAGACTCTATTGATGATTCTGAAGGCAACTTAACAGTTGTGAGGTTAACCATATCATTTTTTATCTTGTCTGCTGTAGCCTGTGCGGCTTCACCCAGCTCAGTTGTGTTGACAAAAGTACAGCCTGATCATCTTCAGAAGTGTCCGCACTTTCAGTCAGGCTTTCATTGACATCTACTCCTTGAACAGTTTCACCTTGTTTTGAAGCTGTTAAACTTGGAATTCTTGGTTGTACTATAGTAACATGATCTGGTTCAACAGTAAAAGGTTTGGCAAGAGTAGTGGTGGTTATCTGATCAAGTCCTTGGCCATCAATGGACACGTTACCTGTATCACTGTCTACAGCTTGCGTATCTTCACCTTGTTTTGCTAGAGTGGTGTTGGGACTTGTTTTATTTGTAACAAGAGTAGATGACTGTTTGGTTGGCGAAGATACAATTTTATGACCATGTTGGTGGTCCTCAATGTCCATGCTAACTGAATCAGCTTTGGTAACTACCGTCAGTGTCAGTTTGCAGGACTTACTGTAAGAACTGTGTGATCCATAGCAGCTTGAGGTTTGTGATGGTATGGTAAGTAAAGTAGTTTCCTGATCCTGCTGTTGCCCCTCTTTACCCATGTTAGTGGGGCAAACTTTTTTCATTAGCTTCTGCCATTTGTGGCTGAACTGTCTCAGATCTACATGCATTTTCTTCCAAATTTATAGTATCTGATGCAAAACTTTGCATTACTTCTGGGTCATTACTTGTTTTTGAGGTTGTCAAATGTCTTAAAGAATGTTTTGTTTGGGTTTTCTTTGGGGTTGAGGATTTGTATTCATGTCGGTTGACTGCATCTAGCAAAAGCATGGCATCTTCCAAGGTTACTGAAGTGCACCGCTGCCTTCTCAAAAAATAAGGATATTTCAGAGATTGTGAAGTTTTCTGTGCTTTTCTTCCATGCGGACCTTCAGTAGACAAAGACTGAAATGCTCTACCATCAGTTTCTGACCCAGTAAGAGTAACTGTTGCGGTGATCGGTGTTGATGAGGTTATTAGCTGGTCAATATCTGTTGTATCAGCTGAAGAAGCATTGTCACGTTTCAACTCAGAGGAAAAAGTTTGCTTTGTGGATCAATTTCAACTTCCATCTCAGTTGTCTCAATCTGTTGCTGAGCATCTTCTTTTGACAGATCAGGCAAGACACTGCGTTCACATTCTTCTGGTTTGTATTTTTCACCACTTTCACCATCCTTTTCTGTGGAGATTTCCTCTTGCAAAAAAGGGGTTATTCTTGCGTTTACTTCTTTTTGGCCTTCTCCTTGGCATTCAAATGATTCATCTGTTTCAGCACAGTCAATGCCAAGATCCTCTTGATAAGCTTCCTGGATTTCCATTTCAGAAGTTTCATAACAGCTTCCATGTTCTTCACACAGTTCAACTTGTGGAGACAAAACATTGATTGAAATTCCTTGGTCAAATGAGCAGGTAGGCGTTTCCACACATTGGTCACTTCCCTTATCTTTGCATTCTGGTTTGTTGTTATTTGTGTTTGTTTCCTGATCAAAATACTTGTCCGCTGGGGTTTCATCTGATATATCTAAAAACAATAGAAATATTAAATCAATGCATTGTCATATTTCATTTAATGAATAGTTAACGTTAAATTCAGTGTGACTTACCAAGTGAGTCATAAGTATCATGCTCAACCTCATTCATTTTTATGAATGAAAAAGAATCATTAGAAGACTCCTGGAAAAAAAAAATAAAAAAGAAATAAAATGTTTATAGATTGCTAATTGTGACATTTCAAATTGAAATGTGATAATTATTTACCTTTTCATAATTCGGCCCAAATGAACATTCACTTTGTGTTTCATTATCCGAGAGATTTGGATCTATGTCTACAGGTTGGTGGAAATAAAGGTCTGTGAACAAAGACATTATTTTAAAAAAAAGATTATGGGGGGTAAAAAAAAAAAATCAATAAAAAGTTGTGCAATGATGTGCAATTTGATATTTTGAAAATCTATATTTTATTATGATTATACAGGGGTCAGGCAAAATGATCTGACACATTTGTAGGTTAAATAAAATGCAATAAAGTAAAGAAAACAAAATATGTTTTTATTTTCGAAAAGTACATATAATGCCATTTTGTCTTGTTTTTTTATAATGCCATTGTTTTTCGTTTCTTTTTCAGTTGCTGCCATGAATTGGACTGGTGAGCATCGCGCTTTCATTGTGGAAACGTTTATCACAACGAACGAATCTGTAACTGCAACACAACGAGCGTTCCGTTTGCACTTCATCTTGGTAGACATGATCCCGTACCAGCTCGAAACACAATCTTGTTATGGATTACCAACTTCAGAGCTACTGGATCTGCATTCCCAAATACGTGCGATTTTTTTCTCTTCGGATACCTCAAGCCAAAGGTATACATTAATCGCCCTCGATCTATTGAACAACTTAAAGATGCAATACGTCAAGAAATTACTGCCATTCCACATGAAATGACCCGCCGAGTTATAGACAACTTTCGTGAACGCCTTCGACAATGTGTGGACAATAATGGATCCCATTTGACTGATTTAATTTTGAAAACATAATGAAACAGAATGGCATTATATGTACTTTTCAAAAATAAAAACACTTTTTTGTTTCTTTACTTTATTTGCATTTTATTAAACCTAAAAATGTGTCAGATCATTTTGCCTGACCCTGTATATAACTTCTCCCCACATAAATATGAAAAAAAATCAGACCCGGACACCACTTCTTTTAGCAGCTGATAATGGCGTACTACTGCCATCTGCTGGCTGACTCCAGGACAGGCCATGAAACCAGCGTTAAAAAATGACCTAAAGTCTTGTTATACTCTTGTTAGTAAATTTACAATTATAGAGATTAACAAATATACGTAATTTTCATTGAAATTTTCTAGTGTCTACTATTCAGTAGGGCATGTGATATACTAAGCAGAATATTACAACGATACATATAAGGATTAATAAAAGCTGGTCGAACCCATTTAAATGTAACTTAAATGTGTAGGGTGAACCTACGTAATTTTTCCTTAGTGTAAGATCGGAGCTGCTGTTATATGTTTTATTTTCTGCACATGTATGTGATAAATTCTGCATAAGATTATATAAAACAGGCGGAACTGAAGTGAGTGAAATGACTCACCACATTGGACAGATTTGTCGCACTTTTTCAATAATATAGGGCTCAGGAGATGTACCAGTCTCTCTGTAAACACTGCGTTTTTTTCACCACTTCTTCAAACTGGCTACATCTGATCTTTAGATTCTCGTTTTCGCTCTTGACTCTCAGCATTTCAGCTTTCAGCTCCACGATGATGGTCTCCAAAACTTTACCGCTCTCGGTCACCGCGTTTTTTTATGATCTTCTCCATAGCAGAAGTGTACCTCTTCTTCATGCCAACTGTCGACATCTTCAAGGGTCGCCTGAGTTGTAAACTGTACGGATAACGTGTTTTGCGTAGAAAATCTACAGTTTGGTACGCACGTTTAATATTACGAACACGGTCAACATGTCTGCTTCCCCCGTGGACGAGCTGCCGCGGCTCTTTTGTGTTTCAGCAGGTGGATCAGTGCAACTGCGCCGCGCACTGGAGTGGAAGACCGATTAACTAACTAACTAACTAAAACTGGAAAATGCAACGACGCAAAACAGTAAATTAATATTCTTAATGATAAAAAACAAAGTGATCTGTTAAACGTTTGTTAGGCTTTCGGGAATTTCCTTCATTGCCAGGTTGTTAATGCGCAACTAGTCGCCGAAACTGCACCGCACTCATTGCGCAATAAAGTGGGCACAGTGCAGTCTGATATTTGCAAATTATGTGTTCGTAATAGTCATATTTCAACATACAGCTTCTTGTTTTCGTTATTTGGTCCTCTCCTGTTTTTCCTTCTACACTGTCGAGGACGACAGGTGTCCAATCCAATACTGCCCCTGCCAGTGTGGGGTAGAAATGCAGATTCTCACGCGCAAGTGGTTTTTTTGCACGAAATATAGCGGATAATTACGTTTCTACTTTGTGCCAGTTTTCAGTTCTTCCAAAGAACAGCGAATGTGGAAAATTGAGAGTCGAGGTATGTCCACGGGGATGATATATTTAGTAAGATATGTACTTTACAGGCCCAGTGGAGTTGCTGCATCCGTTGGTTCTGGTATGCCGTTTGTCCCGATGCAGTTTGCCGTACTTTCCGGAAGTGGATTGTTTACGGAATTTAGAGAGTAATCGCTGAAAAGAGCGCAAATCCTGCTGTAAAAACACTTTATTTAGATGGGAAAACTAAATTTAGATAGAAAACTTTCCCAGTAATTGATTTGTAGTATTGTCTGCATACGTGAGGTTGTATTTTTTTCGCGTGAACTCTTGGGAAGACGCGCCTGTTTCAAGACAAGTCGCAGCGCTTCTTAAGCTAACAAGTTACATTGCTAAATGATTACATGCGCCTTTGCCTCAGGATTACGTATTGGTGTTCAATTTTAAAGTTTAGCTGTAGTGAGCTCTTTCCTATGATATATTATGGCGGGGACAATTGTAGCCTTTCAGTCCCAGCTTTCTGGGGTGATGGAAGCTGTGTTTAAAGCTGCAATGTTTGAGATCACTCGTTTGGGTGGAGGACTCTTTTTTAGAAGAGGTCACCCGCTGCAGAGAGCAGGTGAAGACACTGCAAAGAAAGCTCAAATTGACTGAGGCTCGAAGGAAGCAAAGAGAGTCAGTCAGGCACCAACCAGAGATGTGCCAACTGCAGGGGCACAAGAGCCGGGCAGCAGTCGTCAAGTGAGCAGACCGCGGAAGTTCAGACAGGTAAAAGTACGACAATTATATATTTGTCGTGTCACTGCTATTTTATCATCTACGACTAACCAAAAAGCTGTTTTATTCAGAATCACTTGTCAAGCAGGAAGGTGAAATGTCAGAAGACGTGAACAGCCCTCAAGCAGAAGAGGAAGTCAAATGTGAAATAAAAAACTCTCCCCCCAGCTGCCCCGGTAGGACAGACCAGATTGATAATACATCTTTTGTTACTGTACTATTGACATTTTTTTCCTGTGTAACAGTCCACATGTGGCCAAAATAAAAAAGTAAATAGAGGGGAAAAAGTCCCCCGCTCTTCAGGACGTGTCAAAGTTTGTTATGAAAAGGGACAGCAATGATGGTAAGCAAAGTATTTTGAGCTACATAAGTGATAATTGCATTACTTTTTGTTGTATAATTTGCACATGTACTTCACTCCTTCATTCACATTCCACTGTTAGTTTAGAGCACTCAGTTTTTAACCCTGTCACTGGCCTTTTTTTTTTTTCATTCATTTGTATTATCCAGGGAGCCCAATGAAAGTACGCAGACTCCTCTTTTCATGGGTGCCCTATTTAGAAATACAGAAAAAAACAAATAACTACATAAGTCAGTCTTTAAAAATGGGTGTAGGTGTGATTATAAATCTTTGTCACCAGATTATAAAACTTTAATTTGTCAGATACTGACAGTTGGGTACTAGTAAACAAGTAATTAAATACTGTAAGTAATGCATCGTATTCCCTTATTTCCTCAAACTTGACGCAAACTTTTCCCTTTTGCTTATGTAGATGAATCCAGCATTCCTGGATCAAGCAGCCAACTGAGTGACCCTAAATGCCAACTCAACTGGGAAGCTAACTTTGAACAGAAAGGGTCTGAACAAAATGGTGAAACGGACTATTCATCTGACTCTTTGTTTCAATACCATTATGACGTGGACAACTTGAAACAACTCGAGCTATGAAGATACTAATGCTACTGGCATAGACACCGAGGATGATGACCTTGTATATATGGGTCAATATGAGGACAAAGCAGATGACCCTCAAACATGTCAGACAGTTGAAAGCAAAGAAAATAATGGTGGGACCTGGTCTTCCCCTAGTGAAGACATCAACTGTTTACTAATAAATGAGGAAGGGCACCTGCAAGATCCAGACAATATAAATTCTGATCACGTGGATTCAGACCAAAATGCAAGGGATGAGTTTAACTGTGATGGTAATATGCCTTCAGATAGAACAAATGACATGCTCGGGAAAACAAATACCATCACAGATATATCTCATATGATCGAGATGTTGCAGCAACAGACTATGGAAAATGGACTACATACATGTAACTTGTGCCCTTGCTACTTTCCCTGACTCAGCTACTCTGAAGGCACACAAGCAGACACACAAAGAGACAGAGAAAGGCCTTCCATATTTATGCAACCAACGTCGTAAAAACATTGACCGCAACTGTAAACCTCAAAAGTCAAGGGCCACATCTCTGCGGCCACTGCGGTAAGGCATTTCCATCTTTGTTCAAGTTACAGAAACACAAATGTGAACATATGGGGGACAAGCCATATAGTTGTGCAGTTTGTGGGAACAAATTTAGTCGTCTTTGGAATCTAAAGTTGCATCAGAGAATACACACACACAAGAAGCCTCATCATTGCTCTATTGTGATAAAAGCTTCACTCGGGCAGACATTTTGAAGGTACACGAGCGAACAAGAACGCACACAGGAGAGCACCAGGCCCATACTGCTGCCTCGTCTGTGGACTCAGCTTTAAAAGGCTTGACCATCTGAAATCCCATCAGCGAAAACACTGTGCCCGATCAGTAATGTGTTATTTAAAGTGCTCTGTGTACGTTTCTCTGGAAGAGGATCTGCCACCTGCTTGTCTGCATGGAGAAAATTTGCGCTGTTGGGAATTTTCCACAAAGTATGGCAGTAAACTCGTCTAGCTCCATGAAAATAAGCAGCTAGCTAATGTGGCTTAAGCCAGATTGATGATGAGTACCACTTTGCTTTTATAGGACTCAATTTGGAATGGCTCTTGCTGAAAGCGATTGGGACATCGCGCAGAACGTCTTGAGAAATATTTGAATCTAATTGGTGGAAGCATCACAACAGCAGAACAAGCAGAAAATCTAACTTTTGTTACATCCACTTGAGAGAAAAGCACAGGCATCTTCCCTGTCATCAGATGCACAAAGTTTATAGCCTCTGCACATTTTTCAGAGACAAAATATTAGTATTTTTGCTAAAATAGGCTGAGGTACATCTGTCGGCATCCCCATGTTTGTTTTGATTTGCTTCGGGCACTTCACATTTGGCTTCCGCCTAAACTTCAGTGGGTGCTCTGTCATTGATCCACCAGCTGCTAGACGAATTTGAACCTTACAGTGAAAGTATCTCAGATGAAATCTTGTGAGTTTGTGAACTCAAATATCGCAAGAATGCTAGGAGCTAGCGCTACCTGGCCAAATTATATATTAGATGTGTGGAGAAGTGGGTCTACTCAAGAATGCATGTTTTTCAAGGTGTTTTTCAGCATTAAAACACTTTAAATAAATTAAATGCAAGATAGATGAGTTAAATGGAATACCTTGAAGCATTGCAAGCAAAGCAGCAAAATCTCCATGGAGACAAGCAGAATGCAAATCCACCACCAGAAAGTGTGCCTTTAATGTGGGAGGTTTTTTTGCTATTTGTTTTGACTCTTTATATAATAATTTTCCATGTTTCTAAATATTTTGAATAGTGGTTGCTTTTTTGTAATACATTGTTAAGTTTTTTGTGTTTGGAGTAATTGAACTAGCTTTTTACATTATTTCTTGTCAATTTATGTCAACTTTATTAAATAAACCATTTTAAAAACTAAAATAGAGTTTTGTCAGATTGTCGTGTGTATTTATATTCGACTATTCTGTATTCAATAAAACAAACGGGTTAGGTTATCTAAATGTAAGTCAAATGTACTTACAATTATTAAATACATAATTGAAATATATCAACCAAATTAAATTATTATAAAAACGTTATAAAATGTACCTGTAATACTAATGTAACCTCATTATTCTAATAGCACAGCACGAGCGATTATTGAATTTGGTTAACAATTTCCATATATGTAGATGTAACAATGAAAAATATTGGACAGAAAAGCATTTTCAGCCAGGCCTAGACTATGGGGGGCAGCACATGATTCCGGGAAAAACTGCGCGACCGTTGTCAGAGAAAAAGAAGGAAAACGCGTTTTCTCATAAATTTGAGCCTGTGGAGACACCGTACTGGAATGAAATGACGTGAGCTAAAATACAAAACACATGAAGAGAGCTATCTCGCTACGAGATATTAATATAAACGTATCATTTATAGACAGAAAGAGGCACTAGGAGCTATCTAATTCCTACGGGAACTTACTTATGGCAACAGGGCCCGTTCGACGCAATGCTATGCTATGTAATGTTTGGTAGATGCTTGTTTGGTTCACAAGGCTAAGTGAATGATCATCTTTGTGATACGTTTACGAGGGACTTTGTGTTGAGGTAGGCAAGAGAAGGCGTGAAATAGCATCCAGCAAATGTTTATAGTTTAGACGCTCTCGTATTTTATCTAGCACCACGCGTTTTTGTTATTGCACGTTTATTACCAAGGGAACCGTGTCATGGCGGACATAGACACCCTCATAGTGAGTTTCCAGACTCAGCTGTCAGACGTGATGGAGACTGTGGTGAAGACGGCCATGTACGAGGTGACCCGGCTGGTGGAGGACGGTCTGTTACAGGAGCTGAAGGCGAGGGGCCAGGAGGTGGAGAGGCTGAGGGCACAGCTGCACAGAACTGAGAAACAACTCAATGTTCAAGGAGCCAAGGAAGAGCCGAGTACTGAGAAGTGTGCTGAAGACATAAAGGATGAAGAGGAAAAGCAAAAAGATCACACCGGGTAAAATGCATGTGTTATGTATGTTATATATGTGTTCTAACGTGAGCTTATGACAGTGGAGTTAAGTGATGGTAACATGACATGACAATAACGCTGAATGGATTAAGTTTAATACGATTAAAATAATCAGAATGGTAATTAACCTTATTCGTACCCAAGGGAAATGTTTCTTTATAGACAGGCACAGACCAGCAGAAAAATAGACATAAAAAAATGTAAATATCAGTAACATAAAGAAAATAAGTACATGAGCCTTTATCGACTAAACCCCCAGTAAAAATAAAAATACATTTTACATTTTAACTGAAATTATAAAAATATAGTAACACATTTTTGTATACAGTTTTCTCAGCAGCTCAGCAGTTTAATGGCGACAGGCAGGAATTATTTCTATGTCTCTCAGTGGAGCAGGGTCACAATACCAATATTGTCTTATCTCTGCATGAATGTGCAGGCCCCATCTCTAATAAATGTAATATGCTGTGACTGTTGCTGCCTGAACTGAGAAAAGGCTACAATTTCCTGTGTTCTAGCAACCATAACATTAACCAAGTTTTTAAAATATGTATAATAGAGTCACTCAGGTGCCAGGACTCTGTAAAAAGAGATGACTCCCCTCAGAGGGGTATTTTTTTTTATAAGAGTCAATATTTCTATTAGTTAGTACATGGCACTTGTATATAAGTAATGACCATGTTATTAAATGTTATTAAACATTTGTTCTATTTCAGATTTTCTTAGCGGAGGCCATGAGGTAGACGCCATTAACAGAAGCAACCATGCAAGTAAATCTGGGCTAATACATGAACTGGAAAAAGACCGCTGCTTCTTTTAGCCCGGTTTGGGCACCACAGGTGAGGTAACAATAACATTACATTTGTGAACTTGTGCACTGCAAACTTTAAACAGATTTTACACATGCATGTATTTGGATATTTGATTAAGGTTAATGCATCAGACTCTGTAAAACTAATTGACAACATAATGAAAGAAGCAGTTGAGCCAAAGGCCTGTTCATCTTTGACTTTGGAGGAGTGGAGAGTTACTCTTGGTGAGTTTATATATTTTCTCTGTTAATTTTAAATTATTGCATAACAAATCAACATAATTTTAATGTGTTTTTAGGTGAGGTACGGCCTGATTGCCAAACAAGTGCAAGGACTGAGGTACAAGACAATAATAACGAGTTATTGAGGAACATTGTCCAACAAAACATAGACCCACAAATATGTGCTACATATGTGGTTCCTTATGGACAACAGGAGACAAATGCGGCTACGCACAGTAGCAAGAATACCAACTGGCTTAAAATGGCTGCTACAGCTGAAAAATGATTCTGAAGCCAAAAAGTTCACAAGCAAGCACAAAGTTGGAGTCTGATGCAAAGGTTACCCCTGGATCCCTGCAGCCAAGCTGTAATGTTTTTGGTGTAGCTATAAAACAGGAGGTCATTGTTGATTCTGAGCAGGTGCAGACAGACACTGTAAACAAAGCAATGCCCAACTCTGAGCACTCAACTTTGCCAAAACAACACATTGTCAGAACAGGAACTCCAAAACAAAACCGCATTTCTCATAAGTCTTTTGTTCAAGTTTTAAAGGCTAAAGGGAGTTCAAGTTTCAGATCAAATGCCCTCCAGCGGTCCATTAAAAAGACCTTCAACCATTCAGACAAATGGCAGCACCACACCAGTCAATGTAGCACACTCACAGGGTGTAAGCCCCGCCCCTCCCCCTGTTATCCCTGTCTGTTCAGAGAGCTCATTTAGGGGACAAACATGTCGTTAACCGCACCGGTGCCCCCTGGATCAACATCAAACAGTCTTCAAGTTCCCTTCACACAAACCCTTCTCTTAATTTAAACTCACACTTGGATGGTCCCCAGGCCAATTTTTTCGCTGTGGACAGTGCGGCAAATGCTTCCCTCATCCCAGTAACCTGAAGTCCCACCTGCTGACACACACAGGGGAGCGTCCCTTCTGCTGCGCTCTGTGTGGTCGCACTTTCACCAAATTGAGTAATCTTAAAGCCCACCGCCGCGTTCACACTGGAGAGAGGCCCTACAGCTGTGCATCCTGCGGCAAACGCTTCACTCAGAACTGCAATCTCAAGCGACATCAGAGGATTCATCTAGATGCATGACAGCGTATTTAGAGCATATCTAGAAAATGTGCTATTTTTTGTGACATTGTAATACAGGTGTTTGTTTGAAGAGTTGCACGAATACATTTCCTTATATACACCCTCTGCAACAAAAATGGACTAGACAATAGACAGTTAGCAACTCTGGCCAATCATGGATTTACACTTCTACAAAAATCAATCTTCTTTTGATTGGCTTTGATTTTGTTTAATCAGTAGTAAGAAAGCCTGTGTGCATATGGTCAGAAATGTTAGCTGAAAGGTAGAAAATTGTACACTGTTCAAAACCTTTTTAACTGTGTTTTTAGATTTTTTTGGGAACATATAATGCAAATTGCCTTGAATTTGTTGGTACTTAAACTAGTTGGTTTAGGTACAGTTAAATTGTAAACACACTCATTGCAGTCAGTTGATTTTGTGTTGAGGTTGGTACAGCTTTATTTTTATGTGCAAATTATACTTTTTTTTTTTTTTTTTTAACCAGTTTTACCATACATATGATATATCTCCCTTTTTAATACATATCAAAGACAACGTCTTGTGGTTTTTTCAGTATTGAGATGTAGTTTTTGTTTCAACTTAACTCTTAAAAGGCAAAGTCAGTTTGATAATGAAATGTGATTGTGTCCTAGCTAATTTAAAAGTATGTATTCTGTGAATATTAAATTACGTTTTGCCTTTACTGCAATTCTGGTATGATCCATCAGTTAACCTGTTGCGGATGTACTCGGTTTACTGCAGTGGTTCTAAAGCCGTGGTTGAGTACCATATACAGTACACAGTTTTGTTGTCTGATTCACTAGTCAACGTTTACAACAACTGTGATGTGATAGGCTAAGCCCTGTCATTAGGTGGACAGAACTCTTTCAGACTTACCCACTAAAATGAAACAAAGGAATTACAGTAGTCATATTGTATGTTCAATGTACAGTATCAGTCAATGTGCTGTTCGACTGACTTTACAGTAATATATTATGTAAAAGTGGGTGTACAGTATCACTGCACTACAGTAAAGGACAGGCATCCAACTGCCATTAAGGTCATATCTACAGCAAACTTTTTACAGTGTAATAATAATAAGTTACACTTGTAATGCGCTTTACAGGCTTGACAATGCCTCTCAAAGTGCTAGTCAGTATTCATTCATGCTATACTTGGTGGTGGTAAGCTACTTCTGTGGCCACAGCTCTCCCGGGGTATACTGATAGAAACGTGGCTTCCAATCTACTCAAAACTACAAAATTATATATTTATACAACAATTATATAATAGTTTGATTATTTTATTTTCTGTTCATTTATTGATAGCCTTTATGAACATTCTCTTGCTGTAAGAACCTTTTCTTTGGGTTGACACTCTTTAGAAAGCTGATGAAGAAAGAATACACGTCGCATGCAACAACTGCAACAACGTCTGTGTGTTGAATAAATAAATGTGACTATAGATGATCTCCCAGGACTGTGCC
>JAIEZT010001373.1:20401626-20470310 GCA_019594935.1 Periophthalmus modestus
TGACAGCAAAAAGGGAACGCAGGATGAAACCGTCTGAGTATATTTTGGTGCCTTTCAATGACCCTGGTATGAGCTTTCATATAAGTTAACGGTTTGCAGTGAAATTTATATATGATTTAACTGCCCTTTTTAACTCACCCATTTGTGTCTCCATATAGCATTTGGACCAGTTACCAAGACATCAGACCCTGAGATCATGAAAAAAGAAATTTCAAAACTTAACGCACAAGGAGGCGGTGACCACCCCGAGATGTGCTACTCTGGTATTCAGGTACACAAAACAAAAGCATTTTTCTTTCATTGTTGTTGTGAATATATCTAATAAACTGATTGTTTTGTAGCTGGCTTTGACAACTGCCCCTTCATACTCTAACATATACGTTTTCACTGATGCTTCGGCCAAAGATGCCAACCTCAAAGACACACTTGTTGCTCTCATCCGATCAACCAAGTCAACGGTAAATTTAATTAACAAACTTGTCTGACAAATTAACCTAGAATGTACCAGTTGTCAGTTAGTTGGGATAGAGAAACTCTCAAAGTACCATCTGTAAGAACTAAATTTACATATAAAAAATAACAAGACAAAATACTTACTAAAATGGGACTCAAAAACCAAGATTATTTAAAAAAAATAAGTTATTTAAATATTTAATAAAAAGTGTTGAAAAAAGGACTAGACTGGTCAACATAAATTAAAATGTGAACTCATCATAGACATAGTACAATTTGTATATTTGAGACTATATAGACTTTAAAGCCTTAGTTTTCATAGGAATGTGATGAAAAATCGGTACTGATGGAGCCATAGGTTTCAAGTAGTTTTTTCTGCTCACTAAAAGCAGTAAATTACTTAGTAGTTTGAGAAGTTTGGCAACATCTGCTTTTGTTTTTTGCTATACATTATACCAAAAGGACCCAGGTTCCAAGTGCCAGGCTGCAGGACAGAGCGTTACAGGAACAGTAAATCATAGTACTTTAATCTTCTGGCAATTTTAAGGATTTTTTTTTTTTTCATTTATTCATTCATTTATTTATTTAAATATCTATACTGAGTGAATGTTTGACTATTTGATTGCCTCTGTATTGTCTGATGCCAAACCTAAAAACTGCTGCAAAACAAATCTACCTACGGGTACAGATAAAGTCACCTGAACATACAATGGTCAGACAAGAGACAAAACTATCTACTTCCTGCTATAATGCTCTCTCAATCAGATAATTCAGCTTTAACATTGTACATTGAACCTCCACAGGTGAACTTTTTCATGACAGGCTCTAGCAGGCGACGTCGCTCAACAGGAGGACAATTCAGTGACTACAAAGACCTGGCTCTGGCTTCAGGAGGACAGGCCATTCAAGTGACCAAGGGCGAGCTACCACAGGCCACTGATATCATCCTGGACACATCCACCTCTGCTCTGGTAAGACTGCTGAAGTATTGGGCACTATATACTTTTTCTCCCAATTACAAACAAACAAATAGCTATTTAAATCACTTTTAAATTTGACACACCTAAATGTAACAATTAAGTTGAGACCTTAGTAGGGTACATTGGACTAGACTGGTTACACCTTGCACAATAAGTCATTCTTAACTTATGTGGTCAACAGTACTGCCCACCTTGAAGCCTGCTTTGGATGTCAGATTCACATGATTTTTATGTCCCCCACAGAACACTAACTAACTAACTAAGTAGCTAACATAACTGTACAAGTGATAGACACTCTCACACTCATGCTGCTTTATGAGGAATTGGACGTATTACCTGTTATTTGTGTTCAGGTGACCATTCTCCAACAAGAAAGGAATCCTGGCAAGCCAGACACGTTCTCATTCAGTGTGGATGACTCCCTGAAAAACATCACCATCTACATTACTGGGACATCTCTTAGTTTTACCCTGACAAATCCTGCTGGTAAAAAGCCTAAGTCACAGTCAATATGTAAACTTGAATAGATGATGACCTCACTTTTGTATTTTAGGTGTGACCCAAAGTAGCAGCCAAACCAGTGGTGCCCTGGCCACCATTAAAACAGTTGGAAATCTTTGGCGCAGTAGTTTAAATGCCGACAGAGCTACAGGAATATGGAAGATTAGCATCACATCCACCAGCCCATACACAGTCAAAGCCACCGGTAAGTCAGTTAAGTCACCCATTGACAGAGTGGCACAGTGGTTAGTGCTCTTGATTTTGGGGCAGTGTGGGACCTTTCTATGTTCTCCCTGTACCCGTTTAGGTTTCCCCTAAAAATAATAGGGTTCCTTCTGGGACCAGGACTCCCCTGAAAAAGAGATTCTTAATGTTAGCAGGATTATTCTGGTTAAATAAAGGTCAATAAAAACATAAAAATAATTAAATCCTAATAGTCTACCTAATTATTAACTTGTCATAACGCCTGAGATTTGTTGTGTACTTGTGTTGCCAGGTCAGAGTACCATTGCCTTCATCTATGATTTTGTGGAAAAATTTGAAGGACCTCACGCAGGATATGCTGTACTAACAGGACGCCCACAAGAAGGTAATATCAAACGATAAAGCAATATTCAACATCATTCACAATCTTAATGATCAAAGACATTTACTTTACCTTAAATTCTTCAGGTCAGCCCACCAACCTGATGCTGCCTGTGATGGGTAGACAAGGCCCCGATTCTCTGAAAATAAAGGAAATCAGTCTAATCTCAGTGTCCAGCTTTGGCTCTACTAATGCTACAATCTCTGACATGGGGAACGGAGGGATCCTGGCCACTGTCCCTAACATGCCCAGAGGAGAATTTGTGGTTCTTTTGACAGGAATAGATACAGTTTCAAACACAGAGTTTCAGCGGCAATCCACCACTCTGATGTCTGTCTCTAAAGTCAACATCCAGGTTGGTTTGTAATAATCTATGAGAGCTCATCAGAGAACTAAGCACACCACAATAAAACTTCTATTTTTTAGGCCACTGTATCCAGCAGTGTGGAGCCAGGTAAACAGTTCACACTGCCCTTCAGTGTCTTTACAAATGGTGCTGGTGGCCAATACAAAATTAATGCTCGAAATGACAGAAACTTCCCAATGAACTACCCAGAAAGGTAAAAGAATCGCCCTTAGAACATACAAAAGTAAACTACACACCTGCTCACTGTTGTTTTTTTCTCTAGTCTCAACTTGACTCCGGGAAAATACACCAATGCCACATTGACTATAACGCCCCCTGCTGGCACAGCTTCAGGCACAGACATCACCCTGACAATGGCTGCATCTCTTGGCTCTGACTCCAATTACGTTGTTCTGCGACTCTCTGTTCTTGAAAAGGTGAAAACAAAAATAGCAACTGGAGAATTTTATATGCTGTTTTTTTTTTTTTTTTATAATTGCAATGATCATTTATTCTTTAATCATTTCTGACACATTAATGGTCCATAGATAGAGGCCTACTCAATTTTGTTTTCCGTGAGACTCCAGCCCACACTTATGGGCTATTTAGGCCTGTGCTATTAATCACAAATAATGATGGTGTTTACAATCAACATTGCCTAAAGCAGAGGTGCCCAAACTTTTTTTTACCGAGGGCCACATCTCAAAACATTTTTGAAGAGGAGGGCCACAGACAGGTGATCAATGCAGTGCAGTGCTTTAAAGACAGCTTTGACAGAGCCACTGTGTATTAATACGGCTTGAAACACATTCATTTTAGGTCTGTATCACACTGCAATGTGATGTTTGAAGTTATAGTGGTAGAAATGTTAAAAGTACTGCTTATGATCACTTGGGCCAGTTCAGCTGGAAGCCTGTGGACCAATAAAAACTGGTCTGAGGGCCGCATTTGGCCCCTGGGCCATAGTTTGGACACCCCTGGTCTAGAGTCTACTTCCTGAAAAGACAGAAGCAATCTTAAGAATGTGAAATACATATTCTCATATAAAATCCATATTTTGTTATTTTCTAGATTACAGATTTCTCCCCACCCTTGTGTAAAATCATCAGCATACAGGAGGCTTGTCCCCGGGAGGAGTCCCAGTGCCACAGCTCTGTGTGGGAACTCTCCGCGAACCTCACCGACGGAAACGGCACCGGCATCGAGAGTGTGAAACTGCAACAGGGCAAAGGGAAACTCACCGAAGTTATCCCCGGAGATCCTGTGCAGTACCGATACAACGCCACCTGCTGTTCACAAGTGGTGGAGATCGTAGCTGTTGATAAAATTGGGAATGTTGGAAGATGTTACCACGTGATCGAGCACAACGCCAGTGCTCCTGCTGAGAGACTGTCTGTTCTGCTCATGTTGTCGCTCCTGTTTTCAGTCTTTATTGTCAGGCCAAATTAATACTTTTCCACATCAAATGCACAGACTATGTAAAGGTTTAGAAGCAAGGCTGTGGATTAAAGACAAAAAACACAGAAATACAATGGCCTAATTGGAATAGCCTACTTTTTGTACTAGGCATTAAAGCATTAGCAGTAAAAATTTTATTTGAAAAATATCTCTTTCAAATATCACTGACTAATTTTGACTAATGAGAGATTTGGAATGTTTTTTGTCCAATTGCTATATGTCTAATGCACTTTGAATACGTTGGCAAGGTCGTCCAAATGACTAAATGATACAAAATCTCTCAAATTGAAAAAAGCTTACATTTAAATTCATATAATTACAGCCACTTTCTGAGAAGGAAAATAGTCCTGCTAATAACGAAAACCACGAATATTGGATCAATTAGAATTCAAGCTTTTTTTTCCATTGCAGAATAAACAATATGTTACAATATTAACATATTACACAGTGACAAAAATAATATTCCAAAACCAAAAATAATACTGTAGTAACATTTTGCCAAACATTTACAATGAACTAGTAAAATTGTTTTACACAGATGTACTGTAAAACGTCATCTCTGATAGCATAGTGCAGCATATAAAAAGGCACGTAAAGAAATTTTACATATGTCAGAACATGCCCAGTCACAAAAGCTTGAGTTTCCATCTCAAGAGCTTTTTCAACAGAAGCAGCTTTCATTGGTGGTCTATTACAAACCATTGAAGCCTTTTGTTGTTTTACAAGTTAACATTGAATATCTTTATGGTGATTTTTGATATGAGTCCTCATGTGGCCCGACTGTGTAAAGGCCCTAGAGCAGTGTGGACAGGAGTAGGGTTTCTCTCCTGTGTGAATATATGTGTGCCTTTTTAGATTGTTGTACTCAATAAATGCTTTACCACAAGATGTACATTGGTATTTCTTCTCAGCGTTGTGTCTCTTGAGATGTCTCGAAAGCTCTATTGTCCTTGAAAATCTTCTATGACAAATATTGCACTGAAACGGTTTCTTTCCAACATGCACCTGGATATGTTCCTCAATGTCTTTCTTTTTGACAAACTCTTTTCGACAAAACTTGCATAGAAATGACTTTTTCATTAAGCCCTTTCTAACGCAACTTAAGAGTGCATTACTATTGATGAGTTTGTTACGCATTGGGGATAGATTACCTCGTAAAAGGATATTTTCACTGCTTGCTCCACCCTTTTTCAATCTACGTTTCTTGACAGGCTTAGTTGGCGTCATTTGATCAGATTTTGGACAGTTTTTTCTTTTAACCTTCTTTACATCTGAAACCCTTTTGGTAACTGGGGAGGTTTTAATAGGACTGGCAAATTTAATTGGACTAGCAGATTTATTTTCATCAACGCAAGCTAAAGTGTTTGGCAAATTCACATTTTCACTCTGTTGCTCTTGGTTAGGACCAGAAGTCTCTTGGATAATGGGTATGTAATCTGTAGTCTCTATTGTGAGATTTGAGCCTTGATCTTGTACTTTTTTGGTAAACTTTGTATGAGTTTTGAGGTGGCTTCTAAGGCGATCCACAAGAGAAGCTTTCGGGACATCCTTCTCACTTGAGTCAGTCTGTAAACAAATACAAAAGTTATGCTATTACATGTTCTACAGGGAACATTGTAGAGGATATTTCAATACAGACCTTTTCTGAATCTTGAGTTACAGGCGAGACTTCCAACTTAGCCAAGAATTGGGATTTGGTCATGCTGTGCTGAGGGTATGAGTGATCACTGGACACAACAGGTGAAAGCCGTACAATAGTAGGTGACCGGCTAGTGGATTTGATTTTACCTCTTTGAGATGTTTGAACATGTTTACTCCTGTTCTTGGACGAATTAGGAGAGGTGTCAGTTAAAGTGCTGGCTAAATTATCTTCAGCTGGCTGGGCTTCAGGTTGCCTTGTAGCATTTTCTGAAATTGTTGCTACTATTGGCGAGGTATTAGGTGCATATTTCTGTACTGTAGAAGACTCACATGGTGACTTGTTAGTGACAGATACGGTTTGTGCAGACGATACTGGGAATGATAACCTATTCAATTTAACCTGTACACTGTTTTTGTGTGGGGATGTTTCTGGCAAAGGAGAAATTTGTTCAATCTCTAATCCATCCGATTCAGGAAGCGCCTGGGTGGTTACTGATGCCGATTGCCGCTTGTCCAGTTCAGGAGTAGCATTATTGTCACCAGTACAAGGGACTAGATTAACATCACTTGTAGAAATGACAGTAGTTGTTGCATCATCTGTTTGAAATAGCTTCTTTTTCAGTACAACTGCCTTATCTTTTGCTATTGCCTGTGATGGTGGGATTTTGCATTGTCTTGGTATTACAATTATTTTATGATGTGGCTTCATTACAGACTGAAGTGAAAAGGGAACAGCTACAAGTGCCTTTTTGCCACTGGGTATGCTTGCCAATGGTCCTGTTGGTATACTTGTGTTCTGAGTTGAACGAACAGCTGACACAACAGCACCGAGCTGAGGAGGGGACAGAGTTGATGAAGAGGTAATGGTTTTAAGAACTGAGCCACACCCATCAACATTTTCCACTGGCATTTTTAAAAGCAGGGTGTGCTGTGTTACAGGGTTAAGAGGTGGTTTTGGAAGTAAAAGTCCAAGGGACAATGGAAAGTTATTTTCTTGGCCCTCAGTGTCAACAGATGAATGGACACTGATCTGGGCAACATTCTCCGTTTCATCAGGGGGGGTTTGTGTTTTCTCAGATTCAGACTCTATTGATGATTCTGAAGGCAACTTAACAGGTGTGAGGTTAACCATATCATTTTTTATCTCGTCTGCTGGAGCCTGTGCGGCTTCACCCAGCTCAGTTGTTGACAAAAGTACAGCCTGATCATCTTCAGAAGTGTCCGCACTTTCAGTCAGGCTTTCATTGACATCTACTCCTTGAACAGTTTCACCTTGTTTTGAGGCTGTTACACTTGGAATTCTTGGTTGTACTATAGTAACATGATCTGGTTCAACAGTAAAAGGTTTGGCAAGAGTAGTGGTGGTTATCTGATCAAGTCCTTGGCCATCAATGGACACGTTACCTGTATCACTGTCTACAGCTTGCGTATCTTCACCTTGTTTTGCTAGAGTGGTGTTGGGACTTGTTTTATTTGTAACAAGAGTAGATGACTGTTTGGTTGGCGAAGATAAAATTTTATGACCATGTTGGTGGTCCTCAATGTCCATGCTAACTGAATCAGCTTTGGTAACTACCGTCAGTGTTGCAGGACTTACTGTAAGAACTGTCTGATCCATAGCAGCTTGAGGTTGTGATGGTATGGTAAGTAAAGTAGTTTCCTGATCCTGCTGTTGCCCCTCTTTACCCATGTTAGTGGGGCAAACTTTTTCATTAGCTTCTGCCATTTGTGGCTGAACTGTCTCAGATCTACATGCATTTTCTTCCAAATTTATAGTATCTGATGCAAAACTTTGCATTACTTCTGGGTCATTACTTGTTTTTTGAGGTTGTCAAATGTCTTAAAGAATGTTTTGTTTGGGTTTTCTTTGGGGTTGAGGATTTGTATTCATGTCGGTTGACTGCATCTAGCAAAAGCATGGCATCTTCCAAGGTTACTGAAGTGCACCGCTGCCTTCTCAAAAATATGGATATTTCAGAGATTGTGAAGTTTTCTGTGCTTTTCTTGCATGTGGACCTTCAGTAGACAAAGACTGAAATGCTCTACCATCAGTTTCTGACCCAGTAAGAGTAACTGTTGCGGTGATCGGTGTTGATGAGGTTATTAGCTGGTCAATATCTGTTGTATCAGCTGAAGAAGCATTGTCACGTTTCAACTCAGAGGAAGAAAGTTTGCTTTGTGGATCAATTTCAACTTCCATCTCAGTTGTCTCAATCTGTTGCTGAGCATCTTCTTTTGACAGATCAGGCAAGACACTGCGTTCACATTCTTCTGGTTTGTATTTTTCACCACTTTCACCATCCTTTTCTGTGGAGATTTCCTCTTGCAAAAAAGGGGTTATTCTTGTGTTTACTTCTTTTTGGCCTTCTCCTTGGCATTCAAATGATTCATCTGTTTCAGCACAGTCAATGCCAAGATCCTCTTGATAAGCTTCCTGGATTTCCATTTCAGAAGTTTCATAACAGCTTCCATGTTCTTCACACAGTTCAACTTGTGGAGACAAAACATTGATTGAAATTCCTTGGTCAAATGAGCAGGTAGGCGTTTCCACACATTGGTCACTTCCCTTATCTTTGCATTCTGGTTTGTTGTTATTTGTGTTTGTTTCCTGATCAAAATACTTGTCCGCTGGGGTTTCATCTGATATATCTAAAAACAATAGAAATATTAAATCAATGCATTGTCATATTTCATTTAATGAATAGTTAACGTTAAATTCAGTGTGACTTACCAAGTGAGTCATAAGTATCATGCTCAACCTCATTCATTTTTATGAATGAAAAAGAATCATTAGAAGACTCCTAATGAAAAAAAAAATAAAAAAAAAAAGAATGTTTATAAAATGAAATTGAAATGAAATGTGATAATTATTTACCTTTTCATAATTCGGCCCAAATGAACATTCACTTTGTGTTTCATTATCCGAGAGATTTGGATCTATGTCTACAGGTTGGTGGAAATAAAGGTCTGTGAACAAAGACATTATTTTAAAAAAAAGATTATGGGGGGTAAAAAAAAAATCAATAAAAAGTTGTGCAATGATGTGCAATTTGATATTTTGAAAATCTATATTTTATTATGAATTATACAGGGTCAGGCAAAATGATCTGACACATTTGTAGGTTAAATAAAATGCAAATAAAGTAAAGAAACAAAAATATGTTTTTATTTTCGAAAAGTACATATAATGCCATTTTGTCTTGTTTCTTTATAATGCCATTGTTTTTCGTTTCTTTTTCAGTTGCTGCCATGAATTGGACTGGTGAGCATCGCGCTTTCATTGTGGAAACGTTTATCACAACGAACGGATCTGTAACTGCAACACAACGAGCGTTCCGTTTGCACTTCAATCTTGGTAGACATGATCCCGTACCAGCTCGAAACACAATCTTGTTATGGATTACCAACTTCAGAGCTACTGGATCTGCATTCCCAAATACGTGCGATTTTTTTCTCTTCGGATACCTCAAGCCAAAGGTATACATTAATCGCCCTCGATCTATTGAACAACTTAAAGATGCAATACGTCAAGAAATTACTGCCATTCCACATGAAATGACCCGCCGAGTTATAGACAACTTTCGTGAACGCCTTCGACAATGTGTGGACAATAATGGATCCCATTTGACTGATTTAATTTTTAAAACATAATGAAACAGAATGGCATTATATGTACTTTTCAAAAATACAAACACTTTTTTGTTTCTTTACTTTATTTGCATTTTATTAAACCTAAAAATGTGTCAGATCATTTTGCCTGACCCTGTATATAACTTCTCCCACATAAATATGAAAATCAGACCCGGACACCACTTCTTTTAGCAGCTGATAATGGCGTACTACTGCCATCTGCTGGCTGACTCCAGGACAGGCCATGAAACCAGCGTTAAAAAATGACCTTAAGTCTTGTTATACTCTTGTTAGTAAATTTACAATTATAGAGATTAACAAAATATACGTAATTTTCATTGAAATTTTCTAGTGTCTACTATTCAGTAGGGCATGTGATATACTAAGCAGAATATTACAACGATACATATAAGGATTAATAAAAGCTGGTCGAACCCATTTAAATGTAACTTAAATGTGTAGGGTGAACCTACGTAATTTTTCCTTAGTGTAAGATCGGAGCTGCTGTTATATGGTTTTATTTCTGCACATGTATGTGATAAATTCTGCATAAGATTATATAAAACAGGCGGAACTGAAGTGAGTGAAATGACTCACCACATTGGACAGATTTGTCGCACTTTTCAATAATATAGGGCTCAGGAGATGTACCAGTCTCTCTGTAAACACTGCGTTTTTTCACCACTTCTTCAAACTGGCTACATCTGATCTTTAGATTCTCGTTTTCGCTCTTGACTCTCAGCATTTCAGCTTTCAGCTCCACGATGATGGTCTCCAAAACTTTACCGCTCTCGGTCACCGCGTTTTTTATGATCTTCTCCATAGCAGAAGTGTACCTCTTCTTCATGCCAACTGTCGACATCTTCAAGGGTCGCCTGAGTTGTAAACTGTACGGATAACGTGTTTTGCGTAGAAAATCTACAGTTTGGTACGCACGTTTAATATTACGAACACGGTCAACATGTCTGCTTCCCCCGTGGACGAGCTGCCGCGGCTCTTTTGTGTTTCAGCAGGTGGATCAGTGCAACTGCGCCGCGCACTGGAGTGGAAGACCGATTAACTAACTAACTAACTAAAACTGGAAAATGCAACGATGCAAAACAGTAAATTAATATTCTTAATGATAAAAAACAAAGTGATCTGTTAAACGTTTGTTAGGCTTTCGGGAATTTCCTTCATTGCCAGGTTGTTAATGCGCAACTAGTCGCCGAAACTGCACCGCACTCATTGCGCAATAAAGTGGGCACATTGCAGTCTGATCTTTGCAAGTTATGTGTTCGTAATAGTCATATTTCAACATACAGCTTCTTGTTTTCGTTATTTGGTCCTCTCCTGTTTTTCCTTCTACACTGTCGAGGACGACAGGTGTCCAATCCAATACTGCCCCTGCCAGTGTGGGGTAGAAATGCAGACTTCTCACGCGCAAGTGGTTTTTGCACGAAATATAGCGGATAATTACGTCCTACTTTGTGCCAGTTTTCAGTTCATCCAAAAGAACAGCGAATGTGGAAAATTGAGAGTCGAGGTATGTTACACGGGGATGATATATTTAGTAAGATATGTACTTTACAGTCCAGTGGAGTTGCTGCATCCGTTGGGCTGGTATGCCGTTTGTCCCGATGCAGTTGCCGTACTTTCCGGAAGTGGGATTGTTTACGGAATTTAGAGAGTAATCGCTGAAAAGAGCGCAAATCCTGCTGTAAAAACACTTTATTTAGATGGGAAAACAAAATTTAGATAGAAAACTTTCCCAGTAATTGATTTGTAGTATTGTCTGCATACGTGAGGTTGTATTTTTTTCGCGTGAACTCTTGGGAAGACGCGCCTGTTTCAAGACAAGTCGCAGCGCTTCTTAAGCTAACAAGTTACATTGCTAAATGATTACATGCGCCTTTGCCTCAGGATTACGTATTGGTGTTCAATTTTAAAGTTTAGCTGTAGTGAGCTCTTTCCTATGATATATTATGGCGGGGACAATTGTAGCCTTTCAGTCCCAGCTTTCTGGGGTGATGGAAGCTGTGTTTAAAGCTGCAATGTTTGAGATCACTCGTTTGGTAGAGGACTCTTTTTTAGAAGAGGTCACCCGCTGCAGAGAGCAGGTGAAGACACTGCAAAGAAAGCTCAAATTGACTGAGGCTCGAAGGAAGCAAAGAGAGTCAGGCACCAACCAGAGATGTGCCAACTGCAGGGGCACAAGAGCTGGGCAGCAGTCGTCAAGTGAGCAGACCGCGGAAGTTCAGACAGGTAAAAGTACGACAATTATATATTTGTCGTGTCACTGCTATTTATATCATCTACGACTAACCAAAAGCTGTTTTATTCAGAATCACTTGTCAAGCAGGAAGGTGAAATGTCAGAAGACGTGAACAGCCCTCAAGCAGAAGAGGAAGTCAAATGTGAAATAAAAAACTCTCCCAAAGCTGCCCCGGTAGGACAGACCAGATTGATAATACATCTTTTGTTACTGTACTATTGACATTTTTTTCCTGTGTAACAGTCCACATGTGGCCAAAATAAAAGAGTAAATAGAGGGAAAAAGTCCCCCGATCTTCAGGACGTGTCAAAGTTTGTTATGAAAAGGGACAGCAATGATGGTAAGCAAAGTATTTTGAGCTACATAAGTGATAATTGCATTACTTTTTGTTGTATAATTTGCACATGTACTTCACTCCTTCATTCACATTCCACTGTTAGTTTAGCACTCAGTTTTAACCTGTCACTGGCCTTTTTTTCCCCATTCATTTGTATTATCCAGGGAGCCCAATGAAAGTACGCAGACTCCTCTTTTTCATGGGTGCCCTATTTAGAAATACAGAAAAAAACAAATAACTACATAAGTCAGTCTTTAAAAATGGGTGTAGGTGTGATTATAAATCTTTGTCACCAGATTATAAAACTTTAATTTGTCAGATACTGACAGTTGGGTACTAGTAAACAAGTAATTAAATACTGTAAGTAATGCATCGTATTCCCTTATTTCCTCAAACTTGACGCAAACTTTTCCCTTTTGCTTATGTAGATGAATCCAGCATTCCTGGATCAAGCAGCCAACTGAGTGACCCTAAATGCCAACTCAACTGGGAAGCTAACTTTGAACAGAAAGGGTCTGAACAAAATGGTGAAACGGACTATTCATCTGACTCTTTGTTTCAATACCATTATGACGTGGACAACTTGAACAACTCGAGCTATGAAGATACTAATGCTACTGGCATAGACACACGAGGATGATGACCTTGTATATATGGGTCAATATGAGGACAAAGCAGATGACCCTCAAACATGTCAGACAGTTGAAAGCAAAGAAAATAATGGTGGGACCTGGTCTTCCCCTAGTGAAGACATCAACTGTTTTACTAATAATGAGGAAGGGCACCTGCAAGATCCAGACAATATAAATTCTGATCACGTGGATTCAGACCAAAATGCAAGGGATGAGTTTAACTGTGATGGTAATATGCCTTCAGATAGAACAAATGACATGCTCGGGGAAACAAATACCATCACAGATATATCTCATATGATCGAGATGTTGCAGCAACAGACTATGGAAAATGGACTACATACATGTAAACTTGTGCCTTGCTACTTTCCCTGACTCAGCTACTCTGAAGGCACACAAGCAGACACACAAAGAGACAGAGAAAGGCCTTCCATATTTATGCAACCAACGTCGTAAAACATTGACCCGCAACTGTAACCTCAAAAGTCAAGGGCCACATCTCTGCGGCCACTGCGGTAAGGCATTTCCATCTTTGTTCAAGTTACAGAAACACAAATGTGAACATATGGGGGACAAGCCATATAGTTGTGCAGTTTGTGGGAACAAATTTAGTCGTCTTTGGAATCTAAAAGTTGCATCAGAGAATACACACACAAAGAGAAGCCTCATCATTGCTCTATGTGTGATAAAAGCTTCACTCGGGCAGACATTTTGAAGGTACACGAGCGAACGCACACAGGAGAACGGCCATACTGCTGCCTCGTCTGTGGACTCAGCTTTAAAAGGCTTGACCATCTGAAATCCCATCAGCGAAAACATGTGCCCGATCAGTAATGTGTTATTTAAAGTGCTCTGTGTACGTTTTCTGGAAGAGGATCTGCCACCTGCTTGTCTGCATGGAGAAAATTTTGCGCTGTTGGGAATTTTCCACAAAGTATGGCAGTAAACTCGTCTAGCTCCATGAAAATAAGCAGCTAGCTAATGTGGCTTAAGCCAGATTGATGTGTACCACTTTGCTTTTATAGGACTCAATTTGGAATGGCTCTTGCTGAAAGCGATTGGGACATCGCAGAACGTCTTGAGAAATATTTGAATCTAATTGGTGGAAGCATCACAACAGCAGAACAAGCAGAAAAATCTAACTTTTGTTACATCCACTTGAGAGAAAAGCACAGGCATCTTCCCTGTCATCAGATGCACAAAGTTTATAGCCTCTGCACATTTTTCAGAGACAAAATATTAGTATTTTTGCTAAAATAGGCTGAGGTACATCTGTCGGCATCCCCATGTTTGTTTTGATTTGCTTCGGCACTTCACATTTGGCTTCCGCCTAAACTTCAGTGGTGCTCTGTCATTGATCCACCAGCTGCTAGACGAATTTGAACCTTACAGTGAAAGTATCTCAAGATGAAATCTTGTGAGTTTGTGAACTCAAATATCGCAAGAATGCTAGGAGCTAGCGCTACCTGGCCAAATTATATATTAGATGTGTGGAGAAGTGGGTCTACTCAAGAATGCATGTTTTTCAAGGTGTTTTTCAGCATTAAAACACTTTAAATAAATTAAATGCAAGATAGATGAGTTAAATGGAATACCTTGAAGCATTGCAAGCAAAGCAGCAAAATCTCCATGGAGACAAGCAGAATGCAAATCCACCACCAGAAAGTGTGCCTTTAATGTGGGAGGTTTTTTGCTATTTGTTTTGACTCTTTATATAATAATTTTCCATGTTTCTAAATATTTTGAATAGTGGTTGCTTTTTGTAATACATTGTTAAGTTTTTTGTGTTTGGAGTAATTGAACTAGCTTTTTACATTATTTCTTGTCAATTTATGTCAACTTTATTAAATAAACCATTTTAAAAACTAAAATAGAGTTTTGTCAGATTGTCGTGTGTATTTATATTCGACTATTCTGTATTCAATAAAACAAACGGGTTAGGTTATCTAAATGTAAGTCAAATGTACTTACAATTATTAAATACATAATTGAAATATATCAACCAAAATAAATTATTATAAAAACGTTATAAAATGTACCTGTAATACCAATGTAAACCTCATTATTCTAATAGCACGAGCGATTATTGAATTTGGTTAACAATTTCCATATATGTAGATGTAACAATGAAAAATATTGGACAGAAAAGCATTTTCAGCCAGGCCTAGACTATGGGGGGCAGCACATGATTCCGGGAAAAACTGCGCGACCGTTGTCAGAGAAAAAAGAAGGAAAAACGCGTTTTCTCATAAATTTGAGCCTGTGGAGACACCGTACTGGAATGAAATGACGTGAGCTAAAATACAAAACACATGAAGACAGCTATCTCGCTACGAGATATTAATATAAACGTATCATTTATAGACAGAAAGAGGCACTAGGAGCTATCTAATTCCTACGGGAACTTACTTATGGCAACAGGGCCCGTTCGACGCAATGCTATGCTATGTAATGTTTGGTAGATGCTTGTTTGGTTCACAAGGCTAAGTGAATGATCATCTTTGTGATACGTTTACGAAGGACTTTGTGTTGAGGTAGGCAAGAGAAAGGCGTGAAATAGCATCCAGCAAATGTTTATAGTTTAGACGCTCTCGTATTTCTCTAGCACCACGCGTTTTTGTTATTGCACGTTTATTACCAAGGGAACCGTGTCATGGCGGACATAGACACCCTCATAGTGAGTTTCCAGACTCAGCTGTCAGACGTGATGGAGACTGTGGTGAAGACGGCCATGTACGAGGTGACCCGGCTGGTGGAGGACGGTCTGTTACAGGAGCTGAAGGCGAGGGGCCAGGAGGTGGAGAGGCTGAGGGCACAGCTGCACAGAACTGAGAAACAACTCAATGTTCAAGGAGCCAAGGAAGAGCCGAGTACTGAGAAGTGTGCTGAAGACATAAAGGATGAAGAGGAAAAGCAAAAAGATCACACCGGTAAAATGCATGTGTTATGTATGTTATATATGTGTTCTAACGTGAGCTTATGACAGTGGAGTTAAGTGATGGTAACATGACATGACAATAACGCTGAATGATTAAGTTTAATACGATTAAAAATAATCAGAATGGTAATTAACCTTATTCGTACCCAAGGGAAATGTTCTTTTATAGACAGGCACAGACCAGCAGAAAAATAGACATAAAAAAATGTAAATATCAGTAACATAAAGAAAATAAGTACATGAGCCTTTATCGACTAAACCCCCAGTAAAAATAAAATACATTTTACATTTTAACTGAAATTATAAAAATATAGTAACACATTTTTGTATACAGTTTTCTCAGCAGCTCAGCAGTTTAATGGCGACAGGCAGGAATTATTTCTATGTCTCTCAGTGGAGCAGGGTCACAATACCAATATTGTCTTATCTCTGCATGAATGTGCAGGCCCCATCTGTAATAAATGTAATATGCTGTGACTGTTGCTGCCTGAACTGAGAAAAGGCCTACAATTTCCTGTGTTCTAGCAACCATAACATTAACCAAGTTTTTAAAATATGTATAATAGAGTCACTCAGGTGCCATGACTCTGTCCCCTCAGAGGGGTATTTTTTTGTAAGAGTCAATATTTCTATTAGTTAGTACATGGCACTTGTATATAAGTAATGACCATGTTATTAAATGTTATTAAACATTTGTTCTATTTCAGATTTTCTTAGCGGAGGCCATGAGGTAGACGCCATTAACAGAAGCAACCATGCAAGTAAATCTGGGCTAATACATGAACTGGAAAAGACCGCTGCTTCTTTTAGCCCGGTTTGGGCACCACAGGTGAGGTAACAATAACATTACATTTGTGAACTTGTGCACTGCAAACTTTAAACAGATTTTACACATGCATGTATTTGGATATTTGATTAAGGTTAATGCATCAGACTCTGTAAAACTAATTGACAACATAATGAAAGAAGCAGTTGAGCCAAAGTCCTGTTCATCTTTGACTTTGGAGGAGTGGAGAGTTACTCTTGGTGAGTTTATATTATTTCTTCTGTTAATTTTAAATTATTGCATAACAAATCAACATAATTTGAATGTGTTTTAGGTGAGGTACGGCCTGATTGCCAAACAAGTGCAAGGACTGAGGTACAAGACAATAATAACGAGTTATTGAGGAACATTGTCCAACAAAACATAGACCCACAAATATGTGCTACATATGTGGTTCCTTATGGACAACAGGAGACAAATGCGGCTACGCACAGTAGCAAGAATACCAACTGGCTTAAAATGGCTGCTACAGCTGAAAATGATTCTGAAGCCAAAAGTTCACAAGCAACAAAGTTGGAGTCTGATGCAAAGGTTACCCCTGGATCCCTGCAGCCAAGCTGTAATGTGTTTTGGTGTAGCTATAAAACAGGAGGTCATTGTTGATTCTGAGCAGGTGCAGACAGACACTGTAAACAAAGCAATGCCCAACTCTGAGCACTCAACTTTGCCAAAACAACACATTGTCAGAACAGGAACTCCAAAACAAAACCGCATTTCTCATAAGTCTTTTGTTCAAGTTTTAAAGGCTAAAGGGAGTTCAAGTTTCAGATCAAATGCCCTCCAGCGGTCCATTAAAAGACCTTCAACCATTCAGACAAATGGCAGCACCACACCAGTCAATGTAGCACACTCACAGGGTGTAAGCCCCGCCCCTCCCCCTTTATCCTGTCTGTTCAGAGAGCTCATTTAGGGGACAAACATGTCGTTAACCAACCGGTGCCCCCTGGATCAACATCAAACAGTCTTCAAGTTCCCTTCACACAAACCCTTCTCTTAATTTAAACTCACACTTGGATGGTCCCAGGCCAATTTTTCGCTGTGGACAGTGCGGCAAATGCTTCCCTCATCCCAGTAACCTGAAGTCCCACCTGCTGACACACACAGGGGAGCGTCCCTTCTGCTGCGCTCTGTGTGGTCGCACTTTCACCAAATTGAGTAATCTTAAAGCCCACCGCCGCCGCGTTCACACTGGAGAGAGGCCCTACAGCTGTGCATCCTGCGGCAAACGCTTCACTCAGAACTGCAATCTCAAGCGACATCAGAGGATTCATCTAGATGCATGACAGCGTATTTAGAGCATATCTAGAAAATGTGCTATTTTTGTGACATTGTAATACAGGTGTTTGTTTGAAGAGTTGCACGAATACATTTCCTTATATACACCCTCTGCAACAAAAATGGACTAGACAACAGACAGTTAGCAACTCTGGCCAATCATGGATTTACACTTCTACAAAACAAATCTTCTTTTGATTGGCTTTGATTTTGTTTAATCAGTAGTAAGAAAGCCTGTGTGCATATGGACAGAAATGTTAGCTGAAAGGTAGAAAATTGTACACTGTTCAAAAACCTTTTTAACTGTGTTTTTAGATTTTTTTGGGAACATATAATGCAAATTGCCTTGAATTTGTTGGTACTTAAACTAGTTGGTTTAGGTACAGTTAAATTGTAAACACCTCATTGCAGTCAGTTGATTTTGTGTTGAGGTTGGTACAGCTTTATTTTTATGTGCAAATTATACTTTTTTTTTTTTTTTAACCAGTTTTACCATACATATGATATATCTCCCTTTTTAATACATATCAAAGACAACGTCTTGTGGTTTTTCAGTATTGAGATGTAGTTTTTGTTTCAACTTAACTCTTAAAAGGCAAAGTCAGTTTGATATGAAATGTGATTTGTGTCTAGCTAATTTAAAAGTATGTATTCTGTGAATATTAAATTACGTTTGCCTTTACTGCCAATTCTGGTATGATCCATCAGTTAACCTGTTGCAGATGTACTCGGTTTACTGCAGTGGTTCTAAAGCCGTGGTTGAGTACCATATACAGTACACAGTTTTGTTGTCTGATTCACTAGTCAACGTTTACAACAACTGTGATGTGATAGGCTAAGCCCTGTCATTAGGTGGACAGAACTCTTTCAGACTTACCCACTAAAATGAAACAAAGGAATTACAGTAGTGATATTGTATGTTCAATGTACAGTATCAGTCAATGTGCTGTAGACTGACTTTACAGTAATATATTATTGTAAAGTGGGTGTACAGTATCACTGCACTACAGTAAAGGACAGGCATCCAGCTGCCATTAAGGTCATATCTACAGCAAACTTTTTACAGTGTAATAATAATAAGTTACACTTGTAATGCGCTTTACAGGCTTGACAATGCCTCTCAAAGTGCTAGTCAGTATTCATTCATGCTATACTTGGTGGTGGTAAGCTACTTCTGTGGCCACAGCTGTCCCGGGGTATACTGATAGAAACGTGGCTTCCAATCTACATCAAAACTACAAAATTATATATTTATACAACAATTATATAATTGTTTGATTATTTTATTTTCTGTTCATTTATTGATAGCCTTTTATGAACATTCTCTTGCTGTAAGACCTTTTCTTTGGGTTGACACTCTTTAGAAAGCTGATGAAAGAAAGAAATACACGTCGCATGCAACAACTGCAACAACGTCTGTGTGTTGAGATAAATAAATGTGACTATAGATGATCTCCCAGGACTGTGCCAGCTCTAATACACAGGGAACAGCATAGAGGGCGCCAGTATGACTTTGGACATTATTTATGAAAAGAGGATTTATTTCCATTTGTCTTTTCTCACACATGCACCAGTGGGGTTCATGCTGTCATTATCAATGGACAACCAGCACATCCCTCATCAGCACAGCGGGAGAAAGAGAGAAGGAAAGGGAAAGAGAGAAAGAGAATGGGGGGGATAATAATAGCCAAAATGGACCTGCTTCTGACAGAAGCACAGTGTGAAGCCGGTTTGTCCTTCAGGTCTGGTTCTGGTGTTTGGATCACATGACCTGTCTCGCTGTGTGGCTGGGTGCAGCTACAGACTTGGACAAAGTGTAAAAAAGTGACTGGACTGTAGTATTTCAAACAATTAGATCAGTGTAGCCATGATAGCGTTCAGAAGCCAATGGATATTTTTGGGACAGTCCTGTTTTGCTTATAGAAACCCATCCACCAAAAGTAATAAAAACAGGGTTGCAAAGAATGAGATACCTGTAAAAATTCAAATATGTAATCAGCATTTGAAATAAGACACTTTACTAGGACCTGTTTTCCATGGGACTCTACCAGAGGCACAAAGCAAAGATCATTCAGATAACTGCCCCACCATGATAAGGTGAATGGAGCGTGAGACCGACAGGCGGATCGGTGCAGCGTCTGCAGTGATGCGGTCGCTGTATCGGACCGTTGTGGTAAAGAAGGCGCTGAGTCAAAAGGCGAAGCTCTCGATTTACTGGTCAATCTACATTCTTGCCCTCACCTATGGTCATGAGCTTTGGGTATTTGGGTAATGACTGAAAGACATGATCTCGGATACAAGCAGCCGAAATGGGTTTCCTCCACAGGATGGCTGGGCGCTCTCTTAGAGGTGAAGAACTCAGTCACAAGGGAGAAGCTCGGAGTAGAGCCGCTGCTCTTCAAGAGACTCTGGAGTGACTGTGTTTCTTGCCTGGCCTGGGAACACTTCAGTGTCCTCCCGGCAGAGCTAGAGGAAGTGTGGGTGACGAGGGAAGTCTGGGCCTCCCACCTCAGACCGGTGACTCCTCGACTAGGCCCCGGATAAAGCGGAATAAAATGAATAGGGTTACTTTAACTTCAAATTATACAAATAATTTCCTGGACTACGATTTTATACTTCTTCTTGAGTAATATTATTTTGAAGTAGCAGTACCTGATAGGTTCACACTTAACCTAATTAGAGTTCAAAAGAGAAGAGAAGACAAGAGAGATTATTATTGCTATACTCATGAGGAGAAAAGGACGGGGAGGCCAAACCTTCAGATTACAACCTCCTCTCCCTTTCTGAAGTCTCCACCGCCTTTCTCCTCCTTTATTCAGTTAGGAACCCTAGTTACACATCACTGCTCACTCTCAAGGGGGGGGGGGGGGCAACAAGCAGTGAGGCAGTGAGAAAATCACATATTACAAAGTTCATTTCAAAATATTGTTGCTTAAGCATTCCTTTTGGTCCTTATTCGCCCAAACACCTCTCAGGGTGTTTCCTGTTATCTCCCATGGTCATTCAACTTTCACAAGACATTCTCTGCAAAGCTCAGAACACAGACATAAGTGCATAAATCATATTATGGTTACATATCATTATTATAGTGATTATAATAAAAATGAACATTACATTACCTTTAAGATTCACAGTGAGATCAATAAACATGTTAAAAATATATTGAATCCATCAGTACCTCTGCAACAGTACCTCTGCATTTGGTACTGTATTCCACCAAAGCTATTTGGTAGTTTCACAGACCACCATCATTACATTCATGCATACACGATTATAATCTAAAACATATATAGTCCTTCCACCATACTACTGTCACTACTATGATTACCTCCAACCCAGACTTGACATTGCATTTGTACTGTCCACTTTACCACCAGATAGACATTATGAACAATGCTAGAAATGTAAATGTAAGTATCTTGAATATTTCTGATTTATTAGATGTACTTCAGAGAGACTCCAGAGAGAGTTGACCAGAGCAGCACAGGGCCAGGCTACAGTCGTGTTAACAAGCACTTTGAAAAGGACCTAAGAGTCTGCAGTGTTTTTTTGTTTTTTTTTTTCAGCCTAATGACATGATTTGCTCTTCACTATGTTGAATGTTTTAATGAAGTACTTAATAAAGTGTATATATATATATTGGGAGCTTGGAGCTGTCAAATATTATTGGGGTATGTGCTGATTAGCACTCAGGGGGGCTGTAGTCTCATTAGTGTGTGCGGGGGACTCCCTTCCCACAGAAGACCAGACACACAGTGACCATTCTCCAATCCAGCGCAGGCCCCATTTTGTCCATGTGTCAGTTAGTCCAAAGTAGAGCAGTGGTTTATCCAGAGACATACATACATTCATTAAAAAAACACATAGTTAATCACCCATATATATGCTAGCAAGTACCCAAATTCCCTCCTTTTTAAATTTTCTTTTTTTTTTATAGGTTTGATTAAATGTGAACTTGTAACTTTTCTCATGAGGGTCCACCACCTGAGATGTTACTGCTTGTAGTACTTTTTACTCTACAATTTTTTTTTTAGAACTGGACTGAAAAGTAAAAACATTTTTTTTATGTCCCAGTGAATTTTTTCTTGTCCCAGTCAAATAAATAAATAAGTAAATACCGGTAAATAAATGAATGAATGAATGAATGATAGTTGAAGAACTGGTGAAAGGCTGAGGGGTTTATTTTTAACATGTTTGTGATTTGAGCAAACACAAATATACACTAAAAACGTCTTTCTTTCTATTCGCGGAGCAGCAGTAGCTCAGTTGGTAGAGTGTTTGTCCACTGATCTGAAGGCTGGTGGTTCAAATTCATTCACAAAATGAAAGTGAAAAAAAAAGTTTCTGTTGAACAAACCTCAGCACAAATCTTTATCAAAATCACTACATTTGAAGATAGATAAAACCTCAAAATCTGTGCAAAACACTTTTTACTCTTTACACAAGTACATTTTTAAACAGGTATTTTTTTTTACTCTAGAATCTATACTTTTACTTAAGTAACAAAACTGAGTACTTCTTCCACCACTGCTTGAGATGTTCCACAGTATGGCATTAAACTTGGCATATCTCCATGTAGACAAGCAGGTGACATTTCCAGGCCAAGTTGCAGGTACAATCTGTGGAGTGGTGAGCACACACGGAGTAACAATGCATGTTTTCATTTATATTTTAAGAACAATAGAAACAAAAAGAAGAACAATAGAAACAATAAAAAAATACATTGATGGGCAAGACTGACACGTTAGAAAGAAATAAAGTACTTAAAAGTATGATTAATAGGTTGAATCTGCTAACCACACTTCTTGTTATGCTTTCGTAAATAGCCCTGCAAAATTATAAACATAAATAAATAAGTGGTTGCTCCACAGTTTGTTACACAAGTGAATCACATACCAAAGTTAGTTGGCGCTATTCCTCTTTGCAGTCATGGTCATACTCATCACACAGAGCTCTTTGTAATTGTTTAAGAAAAGTTTGACCAATCAATATTTCAGTCTTGGCTTGGTTCAAACTCTTTTAATTGTCTGATTTTGCTTTGAAGTTGTGCTCTGTGTGAAATCTCCCACGCCTATGAGTGAGTTTTCAAAGTTCTAAGTGAAATTTCACATAGGCATTCAGTATATAACCACCTACTTGTTTCTATAGAGAGGCCAATTTACAGGTCAGATCTGTGGAGAAACAAGCCCAATCACTGCAAGGATGCATGTTTTTCAATGTATTTTGTTTGCAATTAAAACATCTGTAATTGACTAAATGCAATATAATTATATTTAATGCCATACAGTGGAACATTCCATACAAAGCAATAATCCCCGACCCTCATTACCAGAAATGTTACACATTGCACCTTTAAAGAGCCCATATTATGATATTTTCTGATCTATGTTCGGTTAATGTTGATCTATGTTCTGTTAACGTTGTTTCCTCATCAAAAACACACCTGAAGTTGTGTTTCGTTTCATTCACACATGTTTAACACACAAACCCTCCATATTAAGGCTGTGTTCATCTCTCAAACAGAAAATACTCTGTTCCACCTTGTGATGTCATGTGGTAATACAGGAAGTGCTCTGCTGTGTTTTTCTCCATACATCTTCACTGGAGTCGTTTGGATAATTTTAGCCCTGGAATTGCCAATCTCTACTGAACAAGAACAAAGGTAAAAGGAGCTCTTAACTTGAAAACTACCACTTCATGACATCACAAGGTGGAACAAAGCATTTTGAGCTTTGCAGATGTAGACAGCCTAATAATGCAGGATTACTCAACCACGTGTGAATGAAACAAAGCACAACTGCATATATGTTTTTGATAAGGTAAAAGCATTATAACATAGCTTAAAGCTCACATGAGTCAGTTTTGCATAATACAGGATCTTTAACAATTAGGCTAGAGTAATTATGACTACATGGCACTTCATTGACTCCTGTGGTGTAATATTGCCCGCTTTGGAGATTTACCTTTCTATGCTGCACAGAGATGTTGCAAAGTGCCATTCTGACTTGTCATTTTGCCTAGTTTAGCCAAAGGCGCCAGTCCACCCACGCTCCCAAAACACACAGCTCCTGTCACTGCAGTAATCAGGCCGCTTTTGTTATTCTGTTAAAACACCGACTCTGCCTCTCGCTGTCAAAAGTGGGGGAAGTCACAGTGTCTGCATGTAGTTGACTTCTGCTCTGGTTATATACAACAAATCCAGATGGTGAAAAGCAGCTTCTTGGGCATATTATTTGGTTTAAACTCACATGTGATAATCTATGCAAACCGTGTTTAATATAGTGTACAGAGGCAGAGCAAGAAGCTGGTTTGGTTTGATGCCTGGGTCAACTGACAACAATGTCCAGGGGTGCATGTTCTTTCTCTGTTGATGTGCTCTTCTGTAAATTGTGTAACTCTAAAACTGTAGGAGTGAATGGAGAATGTCTGTGTTTTTTAGTGAATGCCCATACCCCGAAAAGTAATCAACCCACCTAGAACCCATAGTTGTACATAAGCAAAGCTGGACTGAAGACTATTATATATATTTTTGCAATCATTGATTCTCATGTTTCGACATATTTGCAGAAAATGAACCTTGCAAAGAGTACTATTGTCACCCAAATTGTTACTGATACACAACACAAACTATAAAGACTACTGCTTTGTGAGATTTTTAACAATTGTAAACTCTTCGCCTTAACAACTAAGCAAAATGTGACTACTCTTCTAAGAACTTTGAAGATTGCCACTGATCCCACTTCACTTCTTTGAACATAAATTAAATGCATTATTTGGTAACTCTCCCTTAAATTCACAATTGGGTTTAAGCAGCCTATCTTCTCAGACACCTATCAAATCATTGCTTGACATTAGGTCTTCAATCAGCTCCAAAGAATGCCCCAAATCCCCAGTCTGCCATCTGAACAAGCCTTGGGTTAGGTCTTAGAGTGGCACAGGAGAAGTGTTGCGTAAACCATCATTACTTTGAACAGACCTCTTTATAAGTCAATACGCTGAAATAAAATGGGCCCTCAGACTGAACAAGGAGAGATAGGGAAAATGGCTTCAAAAGAAATGACAAGTTAAAAGAATGAAGATCACTTGGTTGCTTTATTCTCCCGTAACCATACACCATCTCTGTATTGTTACCTACACAAATTATGGTGTGATAGTATTTCTTCAGTAGTTACCTGAATGCAGCTACTTGACAGCAATACACTGACTTACCATTGTGTATAATAGAGCTCAGGATTGAACATCAGAAACTTTAGATGTGCCAGAGATCCATATCAACGCATTAGCCAGAACAATATGTATTAAAAAGTACACTAAAGAGCCATGAAATAACCTGGCTCTGCTGGGTCGTTACTAATCAGGTGTGGTGTGCAGCTACAAATTCAGGGCCCTGGGTACGTATAGTCTCGGTGAGCTCGCACTACAAGTCCGTAATGTACAAATGCATTTACAGACTTTGTGAGGGGCCCATCCCTGCACTGGGACCTAGGTAAACAGTACCCTTTACCCCGCCAGTCCAGTGCCCCCTGTTACGCACTCAAACCGCTTTATATCAAGGAACCACTGACCCATTCACACACACACACATTCATACATTGTGCACACAGACACTGGGGGTGAGGTGGGTTAAGTGTCTTGCCCAAGGACACAACACCAGTATTCATTTGTGGGAGCTGGAATCTTGATAAACTTAATATGATGCAGCTCTATTGTAACAAACTTAGATCTTGTAAACGTGTGAAAAATCCTTAGCTCCCATTAGGTGTCAGTGTTGCACCACAAAAATCACACATCAGCTGGGTTATTTGTGCAGGATTTTCTGATAGAGATGTGTGCATATTATGTAGGTAATTTGAACTTTTATAATGCCATAGAACATCCAACATCCCAGCGTCATTCTCTGCATTGTACATACCTATTTCATCTTTTTTTAAACTTACTGATTTTCTGCTAATTCACAATACATACCTTCTGGATACTGACAGAGAGCAGGCACTGTATGAAGGGGACATGGTTCTTTCTTCACTTTCTCTCTCCTTTGGTGAAGTGAATCTCCCAGAATCCCTTTCTTCTATTCACACAATAGATCAGAGAGAGTGAAAGAATCTCCAGATGGGGCAGAAGTCAAACTATACTAAGATGGGTTGAAGCTCAAGCCAGTTTTAGCACTCAGGCTGCTATAAAACAATTTGTAGAGACATATTTTAAAATACTGTTTTCACAACTTTCTAAATTACCCCCATTATTTTTGCCATAATCCCTCCCTCTCTCTCCTCTTTCTTACTACTGTTCAAGCCTCTCTCCCCCCTCTTTCTTTCTCTCTCTCTCGCCTTTCTTTTTCTTATTACTGTTCAAGCCTCTCTCCCCCTTTCTTTCTTTCTCTCTCTCTCTCTCTCTCACTACTGTTCAAGTCTCTCTCTCTCTCTCTCCTCTCTCTTTCTGATTACTGTTCAAGCCTCTCTCACTCTCTCTCTTTCTCACTACTGTTCAACCCTCTCTCTCTCTCTTTCTCAGTACTGTTCAAGCCTCTTACTCTCTCTCTCTCCTCTCTCTTTCTCATTACTGTTCAAGCCTCTCTCACTCTCTCTCGCTATTGTTCAATCCTCTCTCTCTCCTCCCTTTTTCTCATTACTGTTCAAACCTCTCTCACTCTCTCTCGCTATTGTTCAAGCCTCTCTCTCTCTCTCCTCTCTCTTTCTCACTACTGTTAAAGCCTCTCTTTCTCACTACTGTTCAAGCCTCGCTCTCTCTCTCTCCTCTCTCTTTCTCATTACTGTTCAAGCCTCTCTCACTCTCTCTCTTTCTCACTACTGTTCAAGTCTCTCTCTCTCTCATTTCTTTCTCATTACTGTTTAAGCCTCTCTCTCTCTCTCTCTCTCTCACTACTGTTCAAGCCTCTCTCTCGCTCTTTCTCACTACTGTTCAAGCCTCTCTCTCTCTCTCTCTCTCCTCTCTCTTTCTCATTACTGTTCAAGCCTCTCTCACTCTCTCGCTTTCTCACTACTGTTCAAGCCCCCCCCCTCTCTCTCCTCTCTTTCTCATTTCTGTTCAAGCCTCTCTCTCCCCCCTCTTTCTTTCTTTCTCTCGCTCTCTGTCTCTCTCTTTCTCATTGCTGGTCAAGCCTCTCTCTACCCCCTCTTTCTTTCTTTCTCTCTCTCTCTCTCTCCTCTCTCGTTCTCATTACTGTTCAAGCCTCTCTCACTCTCTCTCTTTCTCACTGCTGTTCAAGCCTCTCTCTCTCTCTCCTATCTCTTTCTCACTGCTGTTCAAGCCTCCCTCTCTCCCCCTCTCTCTTGCCCCCTCGCTCTCTTTCTCCCTTGCTTTTTCTCCCTCTCCCCCTCTCTCTCCCTCTCTCTCTATATCCCTCCTTCCCTTTTTCTCTTTCCCCCCTGCATCTCTCTCTCTCTCTCTCTATCCCTTCCTCCCTTTTTCTCCCTCCTCCCTCCCTCTTTCTCTTACCAAAAACCTATTAAGATGGCTTGTTGTCGGAAGCCCAGGCTACATTTCCTGTGGCTCACTATAAGCTCGCTGCTGCTGCTATCTGGACAAACTATTGACGGAGCGCTCCTCTGTCTGTCGAGGTACTGAGGGAGGGAGATAGAATGAGGGGGACAGGCGGGATTAGCTGAATCACATTTTATTCCATTACCTCTTTGCTAGACACACCCAAATGCCCACATACACACACAGCCGCATGTCATATAGTTTGGACAGAGCCTGCAAAAATTTCTAGCTGAAGTGTAAAAAAAAAAAATAAAAAAATAAAAAAAGGTTTAATTGCATTTGGTCCTGGGAGCGCTGTGAATCCAAGGAGGAAATGGATTTAAAAAAGTGTATCCCAGTATGTCCTGTGCTCTGACGCCACTGTCTTCTGCTGCAGCTTAGCAGTATAATATTTAATAACCCAGAGTAAACACTGCAAGGAATTGCCCTATAAATAATTGAATGGGAAATGTATAAATTATTTTGCCTCTTAATCTACTCCAGTGCACTTCCCTGGCAGCTCCCAGAAGTGACGCTCATCCCTTTGGACAATACTGGCAGTTGGCTTTTTCACCTCATGGGGGCGCTCTGGTTATTCCGTAGAAACATGCATCTATCTCGACTAAAAAAAGAGAGAGAGAGGAGAAAAGTAAAATAATGAAATAAAAGGGTTATTCACAAAAAAATAGTCGATGCTTCTAAGAAATGGGCCTAACCCGCTATTAAAATCCTGTTTTTTGAAAAGAGTACTTTTGTTATCATTGCTGTCTCAGATTTTGGGGCTGGTTCAGGAAATGAGAGAAAGGTTTAGTGCAGCTGCAACCTGTGCTGGCTCTGTTCACAATGTGAGTCACGATAACATCACATTCTTTCATTAAAATGAATAAGATGCCTTATCTATATCTAAAAGTATAAGGCTATCTATGTATTTATTTATTCATCTATCTTTTGGAGGTGATAAAGATGATGGCAGCCTTCTCTCTGCCAGTTAGTCCCAGGGCAGCTGTGGGTATAGTAGCAGCTTTCCTCCACCAGTTTTGGATGAAATAACTTTTATCTATTATTTCTCTTGCATTGTATTGCACACAAGATTCTAATGAAACAAGTAATGTGTTTCTACAGACCTATAAAGAGACCGAAGTTATTTTGGGGACTGATATAGATAATCATAATCTAGATGGCCTGTATTTGACCCGTCGTGTTTTTATGCCTTGCCCTTTCTCTGACTTGCCCTGCCTCATCTGTCTTTCCTCTTGAGCACAATTAACAACTGTTTGCTAATGAGAATGACTGGGAGCTCGTTCTTCATTAAGTCATTAACATTTAATTGTCCCGTGCTACACCTCATAACCATCATGCTCTTCCAGTTTCATCACTTACCAGTTTCGTATGGCAGCGTCACTACTTAAAGCAGGATTAGTGTAAGTTTGACATGAATGTTGCAAAGAAATGCACATTACTTAATTTATTTATTTTTTAAATATATGATGTCATGTTATACGCTATATTATGTCAAATCGGTGTTATAGAACAAACTATATCTGCAAAAATATCGTTCAACAATCTGACAGTTTTGCAGTCTGGGCTGATGCAATTTGTGAGTTCTCCAAATCGAAAATACTGGTGTATGTTCGGTTTCCAGCTGTTTCACCACCTTTCCACAAAATAGTGTAACCGTAGTTAAACATAAAGAAACACTGAAATAGATCTGGAAACACATCTTACTTGACATGTGGATCTTGGAACTCATCTTTTTCAGTCCTTTTGGAAATTCACTGTTTGGGGTGGTCACATTAGGTGCTTTGTTGGAGTGATTGTGCCTTCTTATTTGGCTCTTTCTGTTGCAATTCTAGCTGAGTTAATAAAAGAGAGAGTGTACTTTATTGTCTAACTTGATAATTGTAACATGCTTTTATAAGGTAGATTAGCCAAACCAGGTGAAATGTTAATGATAAGCATCCTCATTACTGATTGATCATTACAGTCGCCCTTTGAACTATATAAACCTTCCCTTAAATGTATCTTTTAAAAACTACTTTTTGCTCGTAACCCTGTTTATATCTCCTCTTCCTGTCCCACGGTGGTGCTATAAATTGCTGTATTCCTGAACAGTGGAGGATGTAGGCGATGTTTGGTTGAGTGGCAGGGAGTTTGAGCTGAGGCAGGCCTCTTCCTCCCTCCCTCCATCAGTCACCAGAGCAGTGGAGCAGGGACAGTGGCCAGACGCAACCTGGATGTAAATGAACCAGGGAGAAGAAGAAGTAGTATAAGGAGCTACAGATACTGGGAGGGGCCAAAAAGAATGAAAGGAGAGAAAGAAAGGAGAAGAATGAGCAGTCACCCAACACAGTCATCAAACCCCTCCCATCCATCATCTGTCGCGGCCCAAAGTACATCGCTTCATCAGCATTGTGTGAGCGTCTGTGTGTGTTTGGTGTTGTTTTTTAGGTGCGTGTGGGTCTGATTGTGTTACATTCACAGTAGGTAAACGTTTGCCCAAGTTTGCTCAGTTAGACACTAAATCAGGATAACAGTAGATTTGAATGCAGAGGCGGGTAGTCAGTTTCATTTACTCAACTAGTTTAATTCATTCATTTTTTGATACGTAAAAACGTACCACAAAATCAGCTTTAAGACACCATAGTTTTATTTAAAGCTGAGTCGTCTATTTTTACAGAATAACAGTAAGCAAAATTTGAGTAAAAGTTTTCATTATTCTTTCCCCTGTGAGTATGTGTGTTTTTATGTGTGTATTTTAGTTTTTGTATGAACTTGTTAAAAAAAATAATAAACCCCTCAGCCTTTTCAGCAGGTCAACAGTAATTCAGTCAGTGAAGTAAAAGTAAAAAGTATCAGTGTTAAAATGTATGTAAGTAAAATACAGAAACCTAAAATTTACAGTACTTTACTACTTTTACTTTGTTACGTTCCACCACTGAATACTACTTTAAACTTCTGTTTGAATAATATTATTTTGAAGTAATGGTACCATTTCATTGATGATTAAACCAGGGCTAGACGAAAGGCTTTTTGTGCTGGTCCCAAATCCAGATTAACCAATCTAAGATATATTCTCTTAAACGGCCCATATTATGCTATTATCTGATGTTATAATGTTGTTTCCTCATCAAAACATACCTGGAGTTGTGTTTTGTTTTTATTCACACCTGGCACTAGAATCATTTGGATGATTTCAGCCCTGGAATTACCAATCTATACTAAACAAAAGGTAAAGGGTAGCTGTCAAAAACTACTGAACACTACAACTACATGACGTGACAAAGTGCAACAGAGCATTTAGAGCTTCGGAGATGTAGACAAACATAACACCACAAATAATAAAGGGTTAAAGCGTCAAACGTGCGAATGAAACAAAACACAACTCCAGATGGGTTTTTGATGAGGTATCAACATTATAACATGGCTAAAGAAGAGTTAATTTTGCATATCATAGGACCTTTAAATGTTCTTATTGGAGTGAAGTTCTACTATCAAGTCTAAACTCATTTCGGTGACATTTTGCTTCGAACAACCCAGTAATCCACATAAGCCTGAATATATCCTCTGAACATATTTACTGTGATTAAAGAGAACTGTTTATCATCACAAATGCTTCACTGGTCCAAATGATGATATTAGGCTGACATTTAGATGGAGCGAGCTGAGCCACGCTAAATATTTTAAACCTTCATGACATTCACATACAACCCACAGATCGCCAAAGTTAACCTGTTTGTTGGTGCAGCCGCGTCCTTGTGCTCTCCCGTCTGCCTCCCTAAGCCCAGTGCTTACGTTTAGGACTGCATTGCTAATCGAGCTTTAGTGGCGCAGATCTAATTGTGCAGAAAGAAATCAGGACCAGGAGAATTAGCCCAAGCTTTTAGTACTTCTTTATTATTCAGGACAAATGCTAAGGCTGCGTGTAGATACTTTAAAGGTACACTATGTGAGGTTTTCTGGTTGATGGTCAGCTATCTGCTTGTCTCAATGGAGATGTTACTGCTTTGCTTGAAATGTTCCACAGCAGGGCGTTAAATGTATTTATATCCATGAAAATAAGCAGGTAATGCCAGCATGTCAAGGTACAGGTGTGGAGAGGAAACTGCACTCACTGTAAGAATGCATCATCTGGAGGGTTTTTATTGGCAATAACTGAATTATGTAATTGAATAAGTGCAAGAGAGATATATGTTTAACTGTGGTGCATTTATGGCAAATAACATATCCATGGGACAAACTGATGCTAGACGCTCCACCAGAAAAGTTACATAGTGTGCCTTTGATTAAAATGTTGCTTGCTACCAGTGGAGACAGGACGACAGCGCTACCTGCAGTCTGACTTCTTCAGGACAGTCTCCCAGGTGTGTGAGAGTAAAAAGGCCCCCTCATCTCGGTTTAAAGTCCCACTGGCATGTTTCCATATTTCGATTGCCTTTGCCTTTCGATTGTTCTCTCTTCTCTCTATTCAGAAATGGCCAATCTGAGTTGCTCTTATTCTGAGAAAGACCGCTCGTGAGCAGTAGAAACTGTCAGGTATGAAAACAAACTAAACCTTGATCTGGAAAAGGGAAACTATTAAAATAAATCAGAAGACTCGATGAACCTCATTAGACTATAATGCGGCAGTGTTCAAAGCCATTTTCAAATTTTACAAGAAAAAAAATCTCTACATCACATAAATCAAATTCAATCTTTCATTATTTTATGCTATGTTAATTAAACTACAATCTTAAAATCCACCAAAAATACTATAATATATAATACTGTACTTGCCTAAAATAATTTCCCAAATGTTCCTGTGCAGTGATCTGTCTCTACATCAATAATTAATAACGTCCTCAGATGCCAAGTCGTGTAACGTGCTGAAGAAAGCTGATTGATGGCTGTTGTTCTTGTGTGATGCAACCATTACTATGTCTACACATTCATTACCTTTTACCCAAAATATCATTGACAAGTTACATTCTTTCAGAAAATATAACTCACAAATCAAAGTGAAAAAGTCATATTTAGACATTTAAATTCAAATGTAATCATCTCCAAAAATATCTTGGGAGACATTGATGCTGCTAGACTCCAACAACAAAACATATTGGAATGGGTCTGATGTGCCAAATTCACATTTCCACTGAGAAATATCTGTTATATTATCGCTATTGGAATACTAGGGCTGGGCGATATGACAAAAAAATACATCATAATTATTGAACTGATAGAGCACAATTTTATATTTTATTTTGTCTTTAAAACTAATGAATAGTAAGTTCCCAAACATAAAGAATACAAATGTTTAAGTCATTTAACGTAAAATATAGTCACAGTTCTTCCTCCAGTCTGAACTCTGCTCCAAACTACATGACGGAGGATTGACTGTAGATGTCTTAGATAAAATGAGCAAACCAAATAATTTACAACTAGAAATGTCAAAATCATTTAAAAAAAAATGCTTTAAGTAATTATAAATCTGTTAACTACATTGCAAATTGTCAATATTACATTTTCCTTATATTTTTATACCTTTGCTTTACCTGATTTTTTTTAAAACATCAATTTGCAGTGGTCCAAAGTTATTCCTCACTTACCTTTTGCATTCCAATCATTCTAATTATTTGCGGTGGTGAGTTTATAAGCGCATTTCACAATCTTGTTGAGCTGAATTTACCATGACAGTAAAGTTAGCAACCATTACCATGCTGGCAGCGCACTTCCTGGTTATCGGACAATATAACACTTTATAATTAGATGCAGCCAGAACACAGAGGTCTTATTTTTTACCTCAAGAGTTGATCATGCAATATATCTGTTTTGAGGAGAGACGATTTTTGCATTAGACAGATCATACTGCGAACCATAAAGAGGTTTCGAATAGGGCCAGGGAGATGTTGCTAGATTACTCAAACATGCATGGATGGCATTTAAAACCTCTTCAGGCAGGTTTCTGATGAGGGAATGTTATAGCATGGTAGAAACCTCCAAAAAGTTAATTATAGCCCCTCTTTAAAACAAATCTATTCTGCAAAACCGATCAAAATTCATTCCAAGTATATGCTGGCAAGTGCTCACGTACCCCTGATTTCAAGGTTTCAAGGTTTTGCAAAGTTTCCCCAAAATTAGTTGTCTTTTTCTTCTTCCTTACTGCCTGAAGTGAACAAAGCTCCACACGTCCACACTCCTATCCTCTCCATCTCTCTATCCTCTCTCTAAGCAGAAGGACAAATGGTGATGCCCGCTGTATCGAACACCAAACTTCTCCTCCCTCTCGTCTGCCTCTGTACTAATGAGCAGCGCTGGCTCTATTGACCTACTTGTGGACTTAAAGGAAATCCAATCACAAATGCCTCGGGATGCTTTTCTTCCCACTTTGGGAGATTAAAAGATTCAATTCTCCCTGCCTATCCGCGCTCATCACCATCATTTCTCCATTCTTCTCATTCGCGGTGCACCCCAAACTTTTCAAGCATCCTTTCGTCTTTTTTTTGTCTTTTGCCATTCAGAGAAGGTGATTGCGGTCATGCACATAATTACCAACCAGATAGGGACAAAATTGAGGTGACGTTTGATCAAGGCTGCTTTGGAAAGGACAAGCAATCCTGTACACCCAAAAAAAAACAACATCCCTTCGACAAATGACAATACAGTCTCGGAAAAAATGGTGTGTTTTTATGATCCAAATCTTGACAGACCCCATGCTGTGCTGGAAATGGCAGCGGGGTGCAGTGGAGGTACTGTTTGCTTCGCCTACGAGCCACTGGGTTTGTTTAGCTCCATGCATACTGCGCGGTAATAGACTGCACTGACCCGAGCACAGGAGGAGGGCCACTAACAAACAGAAAACACAAGTGCGCAGCAGGGATTGTCATATTTAGATGATATATACAGTCAACATAGTTCACATGGTGCGATAAGTTCAATGTGTGTGAACCATTAAAAGATGCTTGATGCTTTCTATTTGAGCAGGCATGGTTAGCATTCACATTGTAGAATTTGATAAGGTCATAAGTTCAGAGAGCATGGAACGATGGAATTCTAGGCGAGATTTACAGTTTTTGAAAGAAATACCCAAAACGTACGATGTATAAATGTTGAACCTTATCGTTATTTGGTTTTGCGTAGGCGCCACAGACTTGCCATATTAATCTTATGGCTTCAAGTTCTTTCAACTAACATCAATAATGCCTTTTAGCTTGGATAATAGCAACATTTTATGAAGCTACTGTGAAAAAACAAACAAACAAAAAAATTTAAATTAAACGTTGTTTATTTTTACTGACAGAGAAAACTTTGTCAGCTTTTGTGTCAAGTAGATAGACCCAGTAATTAGAGATGTGGTTTTCAGATTACAGATGTGATGATGTCATACTCCCGGATGAGGGGCAAGAGACAGTTTTTCCTATTGATTACTTTGTACTTTGCCATGAAATATCTAAAAGGTAAACTCACAAATGTTGAACCTGATCATTTCTTTTAGTGACTAGACCTGAGAACTCACTGTACTACAACACAAATCTGCATCTTAACTATATACATTTTAGCTGCCCCCACTTGTATTAAATAGTATCGGTTTATAGAATCATGTGATCATCTGTGGTCATCTGAAACCCAGCAATTGTCTATATCTATCTATCTATCTATCTATCTGTCTATCTATATCTATATCTATATCTATATCTATATCTATATCTATATCTACACACACATGCCCAAACAATGGTCCGGGGGCCAAATATGACTCTCAGACCAATTTTTCTTGGCCCTGAAGCTTCCAGGTGAATTGGCCCATATTACCTTAAACAGTACTTTTTACTGTACTTTTTCTGAAAATCTACTTTAACAAGGCCATATCAAATATTTAATGTGTCCCATTGAGGATGTAAGCATGAATAAAGATCTAGTGGTTCAGTCTAACTTGTAATAATAATGCAGATCTGAAGTATTCACTGTATTGGCAAACAGTCTATGGACCGTAATCGGCTCTCAGCTTTGTCTGTGTTTTTATATGTGACCCTTAATGAGAAAAGTTTGGACACCCCTGCTTTAGAAGAAGGATTGGAGTAAGACATTACATTTTTATTCTAAGCATCAATTTATTCTTCATCTGTCAATGTTGGTCAAGCTTTTTGAAAGAATTTTCAGAATGCTCCATGAGTTGGAGTTGGTTTTCAAACAGTTATGAAAATTGGGTGATGAAACTTTTTATTTGTCCATATCTAAACAATAATCAATGCAGGGCAGGACCAATCTAGCTCCTCTACCCCCGTAGTAGTAGCAGTATAAATTCTAGTGATCATCCTTACCTGTGCTGAAATACTAATTGACTGACCTAAATGCAAACTGTACTTGGGTAAGGGCATTCACCTTCACCAGTATCTGCGTGTGTTTACCCCATTGCTCTGGGCCCACTGCTCGACAGTGTCAGTAGTGGGACCATTTGTTTACTGGTGTAAAGGTAACAACTACGTTTGAAACCCTTTCTATAATGTATAATACGAGATACTGGCCTACATTTCTTGATAAGTTCCATGCCTATTTTATTGTTGAAGTGAATTAAATGTTGGTCAATGTGCATTAAACTTTATTTGATTTTTTGTACACTAAAGTTTAATGTCAATGGTAAACTTTGAATTTCAAGCTGAGAATGAAAACAAAACTAACTTGCTTAAAAATACCGGTAAACACACAAATGAGCAACAGAGAGGAATCAGTAGGACATCCGGGGCTCCCTGTAGGGGGCGACACTCCCCACTGTGGGCTGTTTGACCTCAGCACCTCCTGGTTCCTTCTGGGGCTGGTCGCCTTGAACATAATAACGAAGCCCAAAGGTATCCCGCTGATCAACAACACTCAAGAGGTGCTATGTTTGTTCATTTTATTTTCATGCACAGAGAGATGTCTCACCTCAAAGAAAAAGTGAATTATTTGAGGATAATCAGAAACAGATATTTCAAAAGGGGATGTCAAAATGTGGTTAATTGATAATTGTGATAATGCAGGTCACAATATAATCATAGGATCTAGAAAAACAACATCAGAAAAGAAGAATCATACAAACAAAAGTAAGTCATTTCAGTTAACTCTATATTTACTTTTTGTGAGAATAAAGTGTTTTTTATATGACAGTTTGCCTGGAATATTCCACAGCATGGCATTAAATCTACCCGTACAGCTGTTTCCGTTGATAAACTTTTTTTTTTTTACTGTGAGCAGAGTCACGTCCTCGTAGATCTGACCTGCAACTTTGCCTGGTGGTATCACTGGCTTGTGTCCATAGATAGATCAGTTTAATACCATACTTTGAGACATTCTTGCATGGCGAAGCAATAACATCTCTGTGGAGTCGAGCAAGTGGTAGAAATGATACATTATACCTATAAATAATTTAGGCCAATATGGTGCCCAGACCTTGACTAGGATCTTTTCATTGGACCGCACACATGACCATATGTTACAATGACATTTCCTCAAACTAATCTGTATGAGCGCTAACCTATAGAGCTGTTAAGTGATGTTATTACTTCCGGGTCCAACCAGAAACATCACAGCTGATGTCATGCTTTAGGAAGGTATTTGTCTCTTGTTTGATGAATAAGGAACACAAAAAAAAGCTAATGTTCAACTGCTCGTCATTAGTAATGCTAGCCTAGTCAATTGCGATCTGTTTTGAACATGAGATGTGTTGTTGCTAAAAAGGAAATTGTAAGCATGTTCATTGTTTTCAGCTGATGGACCCGGGAGTGACATCACAGTTAACAACTCTTAACATTTGAGCCATGTGGGGACTGTTGCCATGGCAATATGCAGCATCATTGGGTTACATGAGCATAAGTGTGTCAGGAAGTTTCAAAAATATGTATTTATTTTATTTTATTTATTAGTTTATTTGAATAGGGACAGTGCACATTAATCAACAGTGCTGTAAATGCACCAGTATTAGCTATACAGCTAGTTTCCAACTGCAGTCCCTATGACAAGATGCAAAGTGTCACCACACATAAAATACAAAGTTAGTATAAATAGTTTGGTTAAAATGTTCTAAAAGTTAGTGCAGGTAAGCAGGAAATTTGTAAAACACTGTGACAAAGACAGACAAAATCTACAGACAACACAGAACAGATGAGGTCGGCAGGCAGCACATGGCAGCACAATTTCACATTTGGTGATCACAGGCTTGATTCAGAATATATTCAATGGGTTCAAATGATGATCAAGATTCCAAAGGTTTTTCCTCTAATTTAGTATATCTATATTTCAAAGCCAGTATTTATGTATCGTAAAGTTCCTTATTTCCCTTGGTACAACTGTAGACATTATTGATATCAACTCTCTCTGACTGAAGACATTTTGCAGTTTGTTTTCACCCATTTTCAGCACCAACACCACTGAAAAAGTCTTCAAACCAATACCCCCTATACAATAGCTAAACCTGAGGGTGAAATACACTACCAGTCAAAAGTTTGGACATACCCTCTCATTCAATGTTTTAAATTTTTTATTTTTACAACTTTCTACATTTTATATACAAACAGAAGACATCAGATATATGAAGCAAGATATATAGGATTATGTAGTAAAGAAAAAAGTGACTAACTAAAAAAAAAAAAAAAAAGCATTGAATAACATGGTGTGCCCAAACGTTTGACTGGTAGTGTATGTACATTTATTAATCAATTTACCCCTATACATTAACAGTGCTGTACCTATTTATTATTTTTTTGCTGTACCTATTCTTACTATTCTTAAAGCATGAAAACAGAACTAGTTCATTTAAAACAGTTTACAGTGATGTCTAGGGAGGTGTTCCGGGCATGTCCCACTGAGAGGAGGCCCCGAGAAAGGACACGCTGGAGGAACTATGTCTCTTGACTGGCCTGGGAACACTTTGGGGTCCCACCAGAAGAGCTGGAGGATGTGTCTGGGGTGAGGGAAGTCTGAGAGTTCCTGCTTAGACTGCTGCCCTCGCAACTCGGCCCTGGGTAAGCAGAAGAAAATGGATGGATGCAGTGATCCAAAATTATTGTTCATTTTGCATCTTACGCATACCAAGCATCCTAATTATTCACCACAGTGAGTTTATAAGTGCTTTTCACAAAATTCAGCAACCATAGTGGAATTTTGCCATCATGGTAATGCTGACAACAACTAGCAAGCTAAATCACACTTCCTGATACATAATTAGATGTAGAGGGCATGCACGGACCTCAAGAGCTGCTGGGTCAATTCAAATTTTACTATAAAAAATCTGTACAGGGTCTTTAATTTGTAGCCTCACAATGATTGAAGCAATATAACAATGGAAAAATATTTGGTTTCTGGACTCATAAAAAGAAAAAAACAAATAATTCAGGTCTTTCAAAGAAGAAGAAAGACACACAAGTTTTATTTCCCTGTTCAAAGCTTGCAGTGGACCCACTTATTTTGAAAGCTCAAAGTGAAGAACAGCCTATGAAAGTCAAAGCTGTGTGTGTCTGGACCATTTTGACAAGAGTCCGTTGTTAAATTAGTGGCAGGAGACAGCAACTTGTATAAGATTTATGTCAAACATCTACTACATGCTGTCAGCTTTTGATTTGAAGGAAAAGGAGTGAAATACAATAGACCGTCTTGTCTTTGATTCATTTTTACTGACACAAGCAAAGCCGCCTAGCTCTCAGTCCGCTGTGCTGTGCTAATACAAAGACCCTCTTGGTGAGTTTGAAATGTTACTTTTTTGTAATAAAATAAAAATACAATATAAACTTTCCACATTTCAAATATTTAAGTATGTGATTTAATGTGTTGAGACGGTACAATGGGAGGGTACACTGTTATGTCCGTTTATGAGCCTGAAGAAAAGCATACATTGTTATTGTGATTGGGGTTGCCTCTCCACAGATCTGATTCAAAACATAGCCTGCTTGTCTCCATAGAGATAGATTTTTTTAATGCAGGGGTGTCCAAACTTTTCTCATTAAGGGCCACATATAAAAACACAGACAAAGCTGGTCGCCAGTACAGTGAATACTTCAAATCTGCGTTATTATTACAGCTTAGACTGAACCACTAGACCTTTATTCATGCTTACATCCTCAATGAGACACATTAAATATTTAATATAGGCTTGTTAAAGTAGATTTTCAGAAATGTACAGTAAAAAGTACAGTTTCAGGTAATATGGGCCAATTCACCTGGATGCTAGAGGGCCAAGAAACATTGGTCTGAGTGCCACATTTGGCCCCCGGGCCATAGTTTGGGCATGCCTGGTTTAATGCCATATTGTGGGATATTACGGCAAGTGATGGTGACTCTTCACTAAAATTTACATTGCGCACCACATGGCAGCTCTTACATTAGGGCTGCTGTTCTCTTTTTCTTGTATCTTTGACTTGCAGAAATGACGGGAATGCCATTGTGCATTTGTTACAGGTCTTATAAATATAGTCTAACCACAGGGACACACATGGGACCAGTTCTATTTTTCAGCAGTAAACAGAAAATCAATATGACCAAGTGCCTAAATGGTCTCCCGTGCTAATGGGTTGTTTGTGAGTGTGTGTCACTGCAGACAGAGCGGACTCAATGTGTGTGGTCATAGGTCTATTACATGTGAGAGACTTAGCATCAAGCTGTCACAACTGGAAGTTAATTTAAGCATCAATGTTTGTCATTCTAATACTGGCTTATGAAGTGTGATTCTATTTTTCTTGACTAAATAATAAATATATACATTTGGAGAATGGGGAGAAGGACGGCTGTGGTAGCATAGTTTGAGAGTTAATTGGTTGAGGGGCAGATGGTTAGGAATGCATGAGTGTGTGACAAGGAAATGTGCAGTCTTTCTGTTTGAATTCTCTCACATTACCTCCGTTGACTGATAAGGTTAATTATTTTTGTCGTAGGTAAAATTTGTCTTCTGTATTTGGTGCTGGGGCAATCTTTCAGGACCAGCGGATGACAGCACTGGAGCCCCTGGGAACCCATCTCCAGATTATAACCCGGGATGTCAATTAGGATTATGTATTTTGAGGATTAGCCTACTGTGGCACTCAAAGAAACAGAGAAACGAAGAAACAAATAAATAAATAAATAAATACAATGTTGACCCTACATTCCATTTAAAATATTATGTTGAATGAATATATATAATAAATTGGTCATTATGAAATAAAAAAAAATGCTTTGCTTTGGATCAAGATATGAAGGGAAAGGGAAACAGATAGCAGAGTAAACTTTTCATTCATATATATGGTATATATTATATATAAATAAATATATATATATAAATATATATATATATATATATAGTGATGGTGGAAACCTGAGTACCTAGAAAAGTCCCACACAGACACACTGGTAGAACATGCAGACTCCACACAGCAAGGCTCCATCTGGCACAGGACCGTCTTACTCTTGCCATTTGATAGTAATGACACTATGGCTGTGACAAGAGACACAAAACAGCGATCCACAGATGTTACACTCTGTTACCTGCCCTTTAAAAAGGCTTTATGCGGAAGGCCTCACATATGGCTCAGTGCTGCAGACCAGCTGGTCAGCAGTCCAGTTTGATTTACGCCTTTAGTATATATATATATATATATATATATATATATATATATATATGCATACAAATTATATATTATATATTATATTAATAGTACTGGGTTATTTCATGTCCATATGTTTTTCTTAATATTACTTGGACATGGCAGAATAATATCTGGAAAAAATTATCTTGGTTTTTACATCAGTTCAGTTGTGTTTTATTCAAAAAGAGACGAGAAGAAAAGCACAATAAAACAGGAAGTAGGCCAGTGCTGAGTTTTACAAAAATATACCTCAGTCCAAGCCAATCCAGTTTTTTTTCTATAGAACATTTAAATACAACTTCATCTGCCTAAAATTCTTCAAGTCAACACAAACAAATCAACCAACCTAAGTCATTAAGGAAAATGCCATCATTTATTTTAAAGGGTGTAATTATAACTATTGTGCAGTTTAGGCCCTTGTTAGCGGATAGACAACAGTTATAGAATTACCTCTACGTATATGAACTGGGAGGTAAAATTACAAACTTCATCTAAATGACAAAACTAGAAAAAAACCCAACAATTTTTAGAAAGTCTTATTATGTTTAGTTGTTTAGTGAAATTCGTAGTCTAACCTGTCTAACACACAGTGGCACTGGCTGTGAGCCTATACAGGACTCACAGAGGCACAGATGGTGCAGAGACAGAGGAGCAGATCATGGGGATTCTCAGATGCAGGTATATTTATATCCGGTAACACACACCCCTCAGACTGGAGGCTATCCTGGTCTTCTCTGTTAAATAATGCAGCTTCTTTGAGATCTAAGGGACCAGGGAAAAGAAGTGTCACTGTATATGTCTATGTGAGTGTTGGACTTTATTAACAACCTATTGCGTAGTTTCAGATGACGTCACACTTCTATAGACCAATAATATTCAATAGAGGTGGGGGACAAGTAAAATGGATATAGTTAAAAGCATTTTTTGACTTTAGCTACTAATAGAAATGATCAGATTCAACATTTGTGAATTTAATAATAAAAGTAATAATAATAATAATACATTGGATTTATATAGCGCCTTTCAAGACAAAGCGCTATATTCGATTATTTATTCACTCCACACTTGGTAGGGTAAGAACTGTTATAGCCACAGCTGCCCTGAGGTAGACTGATGCAAGCAAAACTGCCTCCGACCACCACCAACACTCACACACCACATTCATACGAGGAAATGGAGTTGAAGTGCCTTGCCTAAGGACACAACAATAGTTTTTTGCCACTGGCCCCCCACTGTGGCACCTCTGACAAGCCCGTTTGACCTTTTGAAGTACACTGCAATCAATAGGGAAGTCTAGCTCTTGGCACTATGACATCAAATTAGACTCTGAAAACTACCAATTCTAAGTCTATCACCACACATGTAGAAATCTATGTAGTTATCCATAGTCATTTTATCTTCTTGACACGCCTTCGTAGTAGGGGTAAGTGTTTTTGAAGTCTTACCCCCGACAAACTCACAAAAGCCTCTTGTGTCCAATTAGGCCCTGTGTCTGAGCAGTCACATGGTTTCCTCTCCTGGCATCTCGATTTTCCTTCATCAGTCCACCGCGCCAGTCCCACTTTTATGTACCCACCCCACTGTCGCCAAGCAGGAAAATGTGGAAGTTACAAGAAAATGTGCTCTTTTTGAAGCAATAGCCGTGCCAACGCAAACTGTTCGACCGGTGACACCCATGCAAATGAGATAGATTTTCCTGCTAAGTTGTACTGTGAAAAACAGTATGCTCACATGATAGAGAAATAATTATGTCTAAGTCTTCATTATTACGGAGTTAAGGTAAAAATGTGTGAGGCAATTTTAAATGATGTACATGCAGTATTTTATGTAGTGTTCCTTCAATGAATGCTTCAATTATCACCCAGCCAACTTCCTGGAATGTTGAGATATTTTCACTTTTTTAATTAGGACATTTGTGAAAAGATATATCTTGTGCCCAAGACGCCACAGGCCAAGGAGTTCAGCAGCTTCAGGCCGGTGGCTCTAACATCTCATTTGATGAAGACACTGGAGAGACTGGTCCTTGGCCACCTCCGCTCCACCGTGAGCTCAGCGATGGATCCGCTGCAGTTTGCGTACCGGCCTGGCATCGGAGTAGAGGACGCCGTCATATACCTGCTGCACCGCTCACTGTCTCACCTGGAGAACCCCGGCAGCACTGTGAGGATTCTGTTCTTTGACTTCTCCAGTGCTTTCAACACCATCCAGCCTCTGCTCCTGAGGGACAAGCTGGAGACCGCCGGGGTGGACTGTGACCTGGCAGACTGGATCCTGGACTATCTCACAAACCGGCCCCAGTTTGTGAGAGCCAAGAACTCTGTGTCTGATCTCATGACCTGCAGTGTGGGGGTGCCCCAGGGCACTGTCCTCGCGCCCTTTCTTTTCACCCTTCACACTGCAGACTTCAGACACAACACGGACAGCTGCGTCCTGCAGAAGTTCTCTGATGACTCCGCCATCATTGGCCTCATCAAGGATGACGACGATGTGGAGTACAGAGGACTAACGCAGGACTTTGTGGACTGGTGTCAGCAGAACCACCCTCATCATCAACGCAGGGAAGACCAAGGAGATGGTGGTGGACTTCCGCAGACGCCACTCTACTGCCCCCTCAGTGAACATCCAGGGAAGGGACATTGAGAGAGTGGACTCATACAAGTACCTGGGTGTTCATTTGAACAACAAACTGGACTGGACTCACAACACAGACGCACTGTACAGGAAGGGCCAGAGCAGGCTCTATCTCCTGAGGAGACTCAGGTCTTTTGGAGTGAGAGGGCCACTCCTGAAGACCTTCAATGACTCTGTGGTGGCATCAGCCATCCTGTACGGTGTGGTCTGCTGGAACAGCAGCATCACAGAGAGGGAGAGGAAGAAGCTGGACAAGATCATCAAGAAGTCCAGCTCTGTCCTGGGCTGTCCTCTGGACTCAGTGCAGGAGGTGGGGGACAGGAGGGTCCTGGCTAAGGTCATCTCAATGCTGGACCATGAGTCTCACCCCCTGCAGGACGCTCTGTCTGCCCTGGAGAGCAGCTTTAGTGACAGACTGATTCACCCTCGCTGTGTGAAGGAGAGGTTCCGCAGGTCTTTCCTTCCTGCTGCTGTCAGACTATACAATGAACACTGTTAACACTGAACATGTGTCATTCAACCATATTTAATCAAACCCATGTGCAATACCCAAGTCACTTTATCATAAGCGGTACTTTTAACAGCAAATTAAACTATTTCCACCACTACAACCTCAAACATCTCATTGCAGTGTGATACAGAATAAATGTGTTTCAAGCCTTACACAGCGGCTCTGTCAAAGCTGTGTTTAAAGCAACACACTGCATTGATCACCAGTCTGTCCCTCCACTTTGAATATGTTTTGAGATGTGGCCCTCGATAAAAAAAAACAAAAACGTTGGGCACCTCTGGTCAAAAAATGTGATGATGCCATACTCCCAGATGGGGGCAAGAGTCAGTTTTTCCTATTGATAACGTTGCACTTATATTTGAAAATACTTGAAATATTTGAAAAGTTAATGTTAAACGTGATAATTTCTAGACCGAAGAAGTCACTGTATGATTAATTTTAGCTACACTCCATCTGTATTAAATATTATAGACCTATAGAATGTTGTGATGTCATCTGAAATCTAGCAATACTGATATATAGGCAACACTTTTTGACGGCTTATTATCATTCGAAAACAGGATATTTTGTTTTAAATTGTTAACTGCTATGACAATGGTCATTCTGAAACCCATGGATAAAGATGATTGTAACATGTTGTTCCAGTGTGCAGATTTGTGATGTATTTCTTCATCTATAGCATATTACACATACAATTTCAACAGTGTTCAAACTAGCTGTGTGCAGTCACAAGCAGGTGAATGAACAACAAGCAGGACATAGTATTCCTCCAGTCTCCAACATCGATAGTGCCTTCACTGTTTGCCAGCTGACCACACACCTCACACCGGAGCTCACGTCTCCTCCCAAGGTGCACTGGGGCAGTCCTGACCTTGGTAAGAGCAAGGCCAGACACAGACACATATACACACATATACACACACAGGCACACACCACTGCACACTGACAAGCCACCTGCTCTGGTATCATTGCTCCAAGTCAAGGTGGAAAGTAACAAGACCATATTTATAGATCGTTGGGAGAAAATGGCAAAAAATGTTGTTGTTTCTTTCTGGCTTTTGGATTTTCTCATTTCTGGCTTAGGACCAGGCTTACTGTTTTAAAGAGAAATTAATTTATTCATGAGATTATTTGTACAAACATAACTTAATTTGTAAAAAAAAAACAATGTATCAAATTTTAAATAATATGTGTAATATTAGTTGCAATGAATATAATTAGTATAGTGGTAATAACTGCATAAATCTATATCTTAAACATATGCTTTCCTAAAGAGGAGGATATTCTATTTTATTTTGTCTCGAAAATGCTAAATTTGCTGAAAACAAGGTCACATTACCGCATGCATGAAACTACTGCACATTGCATGAGGCTTGTGAAGGTGTAGTGTGTTGTTTTGTAAATTTATGGAGAATTGTTGTGTGTGAGCGTGGGTGATGTAAGCTTGTGGGTGGAGGTTCAAATAAGGCCCAGAAGAGATCGCTAAATTACCGAAACACGCACAAATGTCATCTAAAACCTCTTTAAGCATGAGATTGATGAGGGAACGTTATAACATGGTAGAAAGCTCCAAAAAGTCGACTTTGTAGAATACCCCCTCTTTAAAAAGTGCGGGGTTGTCTGTCCACAGAACTGATCTGTCGCTTGACCTGGTGGTGTCACCTGCTTGCTTTACATACATTGCTTTACATTTCACAACTCTGAAACATTCCGGCAAAACAAGAACATCTCCAAAGAGAAAAGCAGAAAGCTAACACTAACTTCCACAATACATAATATAATAACAATAACTGAAACTGTAAATTAAATTGGATAGTTTAAATCCATCTGCACACAAACATCAGATTTCTGTTATATCAGATAAACAGATTTAGTTGAAGTGAACATCAAAATCGCTAATTGGCAGTAAAAGTTTGTGAATGTTGCCCAAAGACTTTTGCATAGTTACAGGTGCTAAACATTTCGTGCTGGATTTGTTCGTTCTTATATTTGTGAATTATGTAAACAGAGACAATGTGTAAATGTGTGAAGGGAGGATCCTGACAAACAGATGTTCATCAGCATTTCAGAGTGAAGCTGCGAAGCCATTACAGCACATTACGAGACACTGTCATTATGTACAGGGCTCATGAACAGACAGAGAAGGCACTATAGGAAACATATTCAGAGAATTATACTGTACAGTGGTTTCAAAAGCAAACTTATAATGGCACACTGTCTATAGAACACAATTTAAAAGTTGGAAAATGTAAGAAGTAAGGCAAAGATGATTGCAAAGTTGTGAGGTGTGATAAGATATACAAGTTTATGTTCAGGGCCTGTACCTGATTTCAAACCATGAGTCAGGTACATTTTAGTTTGAACTTTTAGCCCCACACTCCTTTCTGACAGAATGATATTGCACCAAGACACATACACAACTGTCTGGGATAGCGTCGTGTAGTTGGTTTCCCATAATTCTTAGAACCCCATGTGTCTGATTGGATGAAAAAAGGAGACCCTGTCAGGAGCTTGTTAGTTATTTCCCAAGAAAATGCTTTGAGAAATGAACAGATTTTTGATTTTTTTTTTCTTTACCGTATAATGCATGATCTAAAAAGCATTTACCTTGACAAGAATAATTACAGTCAGGCACAGGCCCTTTAAAATACATGATGTGATATTAGCAGCATAAATGTGACTTTTGACAAACTTGACTGGTATACTTTAAGCTCCACCATTTAAAACGTCAAGCTGGAAATCTGTCATGGGTTTCTAGACATACAAAAGCACATACTATGTGTATCTAGTTTGCTTTTAAAGCTTAAACCAGAGACAGCTTACAACATTTGTCTGAGGTGAAACATGCTAAATTTACCATTTCATGGTTTTCATTATTGCAGAAATTATGACCTGAGAGCAGTAGAGTTAAAAATAGGTCACCTGTGACATTTACAGTCTCATGTGTTTCGACCACAGGTTCATTATCATACTTTTTATATGAACCACTTAAACCATATTTTTTAGTCTTGTTTGGCCTCTAAAAAAGCTATGACACAACATTCCTTCCTAATGTGTTTAAAGTAGACTTATTATTCAAAAATCGACTTTTTACAGCTTTTAACCATGTTATAGTTGTTTCCCCTCAACATTTACTCACCCAAAGCTGTACTTGGAGTGATTTGTGCATGTTTGAGCAATTTTTAATTGCTTATTTTCAAGACGCCATATTGCACATAAACCCCTGTTTTCACTGCCACTGGCATACGCCCATTGCTCTGTACTTATTTCGTTCTTCTGTAATCTGTGGAGGATTTGGCAGTGCTGCATGGCCATTTTGGTTCAAATTTTTAAAAAAAATGCACTGCTCACTAGCGTGACCTGCAGCTATCCATTGGAGGTGCCTACGCTTTGCTGTGATGCCGGTTATGGTGATGTCAGCTCCGTCTGGGCACCATAGTTTCCTAACGTGGAAGTCAGCGGACTCGTTTCTTTTATGAATATTGCTTTAAAATGCGCAAATTATGACATAATGCTATAATAATGCATAACTATAGAGCAGACACAAGCACAATAGGTCTTCTTTAATAGAGATGTTACTCAATATAAAAGTTTGTCAATTTAGTGCCAACTGAAGTTCTTCATACTCACAAATGGAACGGGTTGAGTTAACATTATGATCTTTTGAACCTACAGACTCGCCTCATAGTTCACTTGTGCATTTCGTGAGTAAAATTAACTAACTTCTTTGAGTGGGATCCAGTTAATCTTGCCAAATGACCTCATACCAAAAGGAGAGATTTCCTCCATGAGAGCACACTTGAGCTGACACAGTGAGAACTCCAGACTGACCTACTGTCTCTCTCTGAAGCTCACTCTGACCTTAACTCAGACCCCAATTAAGACTGAAGCTAACCAATGCGCTCACTGCACATCACATCCAAATGGAGAGACATCTTCAGCCAGACTCTGTCCATGGCCATAATTATCCTACATTTACATATGCCAAAGAAGATTTATAGACCCTGCACATTTAAAGATAAGACGAACACACAAACTTCAAGATGGGGTACCCAATTTTCAAACTGTGAAAGGAGGACTAGTTCCCAGCTCACAAACTCTTTGTAAATCCTGTCACTAGTATTAGCATAGATCCATATTTGGACACATGCTTAACTTCAAAAGACAAAGCAAAGCAGAGATGGACCACCAATGTGCAGGCAATTGGCTCTCATCTCAGTGTTAAAGTAATGGACAGATTTTTTTTTTCTTTATTATTATAATTTTTTTTTTTTTTTTTTTTTTTTTTTTTTTTATCTGGGTTTGCAAGATTTATTATTATAATTTATATTTTTTTGAATTAGGTGAAGGCATTTGGTTTTGTAACAGTATTCTTTCACCATTTAAATGTAGTAAATTACAAAAATAAAGTTGGGTACCACAGTTTTCACAAGCAACTACCTGGTTTGTGTCTTGTCTAGATAAGGTGCAGCGACTGACTACATTAGTATTCAAGAATGATAACATAATTACTGCACATATGTGAGACTAAATTACCCAGTGAGTTCAGTTAAGAAGGACGTCAACTCACTTTTCAAACTCCGTACAATGGAGTAGTGTAGTAGTGGCTTGGAAAGAGCAGCAGGTTTCCTTGATTTCAAGTTAGAGCTGTGGATATGGGAGACAAAAGCTCAGTAGTTAGAGCCTTGGTGAACCTAGTTAAAGGTTGGCAGTTTAAACCCCACTCAGACATACACATACTGTTGTTGTGTCCTTAGGCAAGACATCACACACCTTGCCTCTGTATGTTAGTGGTGTGTGTGAATGGTTGGTGGTCAAATGAGTAATGCATTGTAAAGGAATTTGAGTTTCATGAAAAGCACTATTTCATTTTTCATTTTATTTTTTTGTTTAATTCTTTTAAGATATGTATAAAATAATGTTATAAAAAATATGTAAAGGAGCAGAAATAAAAACACAACTGTGATATCTGTCCTATAAGAATATACAGTTGTTAGTATACATTATGCCAGGGCTTTTTCATTTAGTTCATGGCCATCTACAAAAAAAAAACACAAAAAAAACAAAACCCAAAAAACCTCAGGCCCTCACCAAGGTTCCAAGCACAGTGCATGAGGTCCATTGAGCACTTGTGTTATTGTTGAAAAGGCGCCATATGGACTGCACCTTTATACTTCTATTGGACTTCGGAGATGTCATTCATGCTTCTACATTCTTTGTTCATTTCTGTGACAGATTGTGTTTTTTCCCTTGTCCATTCTTTCCTGTTCGTGCTGCACTGACCTCCTCCTCGCTTCCTTTTTCTCTCTCCCAGCACTGGTCTAATTCAGCGCTGGACCCTGTGGTTAGCTGTGGTATGGTTTTTATGATCACCCTCTGAGTACACAGTGACCTTGGACATTATTCACACACAATAGATGGAGCTGTCGACGACACCGGGGGGAGCACCGCGGCTGCTGTGGGCTGTGTGCGAGGCAGTAAGAGTGAGTATACCAATTTAAAACGTGAGCAAGGTGGAAAAAATATCAACTAGCGAGCGCTTTTTCTTTTGTGGTGGGCTAATAACCGTAAGTGTGAGCGGGCGTGTGAAAGATGACACCGGGGGAACCCTTTTTGCTTTTCACATAACACACAGGGCAATGACCACGAAAGTAAACTAACCACACACAAGAGCATGAAAACAAGCTATTCAACCAAATATACTGAGCCATTCAAATACAGTCCTATAATAACTTCCTTTGGTGGAAAAATCTTTTGAAGAGTTAAGAGTTGTTTGGTGAATGTTCTCTAAGGAGTCAACGTGAAACTAATGTGTTTGGAAAAACGTATAAATAAAATAGGCCCAAGTAATGGAGAGTTTCAATAATCTGCAGAGCTATAATTGCTACATGATCTTTAAACCACAGTATAAACCATGTATAAAGAACGACTAAGGGAGTGTGACTTCACCTATAACGTCTATAACTGAGATGTCTGATGTTTTTCCTGGGATCTGCTGTAGCCACTCCTCCAGTTTGGGGGTCACTACCCCGAGTGCTCCGATGACCACGGGCACCACTGAGGCCTTCACCTTCCAGGCCTTCTCCAGCTCTTCTTTGAGCCCCTGGTATTTCTCTAGTTTCTCATGCTCCTTTATCATGATGTTCCCATCGCTTGGTACTGCAATGTCCACCACAACGGCTTTGCTCTGTTGTTTATCCACCACCACTATGTCCGGTGTTCGCTATCACCATTCTGTCAGTCTGTATCTGGAAGTCCCACAGGATCTTGGCTCGATCATTCTACACGACCTTTGGAGGTGTTTCCCACCTTGACCTTGGGGTTTCCAGTCCGTACTCCGCACAGATGTTTCTGTACACTATGCCCGCCACTTGGTTATGCCGCTCCATGTATGCTTTCATGTAAGTTTTCATACACTATTTAAAAAGACACATATGTTGAATAAGTGAGAAAAGGATTTTTTAGACAAATGTTATTACTTTTTTCAAAGTCAGAAGTTTACATACAGTAAGATTACTATGACTTTAAACAGTTAGGGAAAACCCAGATGATGATGTCATGTCTTTGGAAGCTTCTGATTTTATTAACAATATTTGAATTAACTAGAGACACACCTGTGGATGTATTTGAAGGCACACCTGAAACACATTGCTTCTTTGTGTAACATCATGGAAAAGTCAAAAGGAATCAGCCAAGACATCAGGAAAAGAATTGTGGACTTGCACAAGCCTGGTTCATCCTTGGGTGCAACGTTCATCTGTTCAAACAAATATATGCAAGGTAAACGTGTCCAGCCATCATACCGCTCAGGAAGGAGCTGGATTCTGTGTCCCAGAGATGACTGTGCTTTGGTCCAAAATATGCAAATCAACCCAAGGACAAAAACAAAAGACCTTGTGATGGTGAAGATGCCGGCTGAAGTGGGTAAGAGTGCCATTTTCTATAGAAAAATGAGTGCAGTACAGTCTCCCAAATGAACAATGACCTGCAGCATACTGCCAAACTGGTTACAAAGTGCTTAACAATAACAAAGTTGATGTTTTGGAGTGGCCATCAAAAAACCCTGATCTCAGTCCTATTGATCATTTATGGGCAGACCTGAAAAGGCATGTGCGAGTATGGCGGCCTACACCAGTTCTGTCAGGAGGAATGGGCCAATATTCCTGCCAATTATTGTGAGAAGGAAGGCTTGGGGAAGGATATCTAACATTTCATGGTAGACTGTGAGAGAAAAAAAAAAAAAAAAAAAAAGCATACGTATCTTTTTAAATACTGTATATAAACTTCTGGTTTCAACTGTACATATTTAAGTATATAACTATATATACATACATATACAGAAATACCAAGGGGCTCAAAAGAAGAACTGGAGAAGGGTTGAGAAAGTGAAGGCATCAGTGGTGCCCGTGGTCATTGGAGCACTCAGGGCAGTGACCCCCAAACTGGAGCAGTGGCTACAGTAGATCCCAGGAAAAACATCAGACATCTCAGTCCAGAAAAAGCGCATTACCAGGAACAGCAAAGATACTGTGCAGAACCCTCAAGCTCCCAGGACCCGAGCGTGGAAAAAGATGATGTTGTAAACTATATTCGATTGAACATGGACAACAATAGAAATAGAAATAAGGCAATCATTTGATGCCCTTAACCTGCTGCCCCACTGTCCAGTTACCAAACGTTTTCTCTATATTATATATGTGATAAACAGAACTCGTTCATGTTAAATGATTTGCATTAGTCCAAAAGTATTGCTCTACCTAATGCATCCAGGGCATTCTAAATATTCACTGAGTTTAATAGCAATTTCACAACTTTCAGAGAGCAATGTGGCATGTTAACAGTGCAATTATTGATTATCAGACAAAAAAACAAACACTTAAGTCCAGTGAAGTGCATCTGGTCTTCTGATAATTTATTTTACTTTAATTTCTTTTTTCAGACCAAGGTTTAGTTTGTTTTCATACCTGACAGTTTGGACTGCTTGCGGTCTCAGAGTGAGCAGTCAAAACTGTCAAGTATGAAAACAAACAAAACAAAAGTCTTGGTCTGGGAAAAAAAAATCTATTAAAAATAAATGAAACACTTAATTACAAGCAGTCAGTACACAGTAGACCTATTTTTACCTTATACAATATGCATGTAATGGGCAAGACAAATCTAGCTCAAATACATGGAAAGATATCGGGTACAGGACCCTTAATTATGCTACAAAAATAAATATTTGCTTATGTAAGTCTGTTTTTGTCCAATTGTTCTGTCACTGTTATCATTACACTGTTAGCATCAGCATGAAGTCATCTGTCCACCTCCGCTCTGCTCCATTCACTCACTGCACTCACTGCTAAACTCCATTCAGTCAAGTGTCAGGCTTTGTGGTGGTGAGGTAGCTCTCCAGTCCATTTATTCAGTGAGAAATGACTCACCTAAGTATATGTGTAAAGTTTGTAGTACTTTTGAAATGGTCCTGACATGCTTGTGTAGGCCTCAGAGTGGATGAGTGCTTCAGTAGTTGCCGTCAGGTGCCTCAGTGACAGTACACGTCAACTAAGACTGTAACAGGTGAAAGATACCGAGTGAAGCATAGGGCGAGGAAGGCAAAAGATGTGAAGTAATAAAAACTGAATTCAATCACACGTTTTTACTGCTTAAAAATACACTGTAATTTATACGATTGAGTCAACACAAAAGTGCAATATGAACACACCATGCAACTTTTCTGGCTACCTGTTAGTACGAGCGCTTGGCTTGGTCAGATCTGTGGAGACATGACCCTGCTCCCACGCTTTTCAATTATGGTCTTTTCAATAAATACAACTCTAATTGCATGAAAATGTTTAGTACATAAACGACTAACTGAGATAATAAATAACTAAAAGGCACATTGATGTTAAAAACTACAAGAACAATAATGGAAGAATAATGGAAAAGTTTGTAATAGAATGGAAAATGTACTTTAGCAGAGGGTCATGTTAATCGCATTTTACTCCCCCTTACACTCGACTTCTTGCTCTGACAAAGAGTCTCTTGTTTAAAGTGGCCGTTAGCCATTATGAACGAGCGCCATTTCCAAAACCAGAACATCCATGATAAAATGAAAAGCCAGTGCCCATGTTTACTTGTCATTTAGGATCCCCTGCTGTGTTGTGAGCCTTTCAAGCTTTGTTTATTGTTAAGCCTGACACAACTTCAACAATTACCCGCTTTTCTATCCAATATACCAATCTTGTTTGCTTCAGTCATTCGTGCCATTTCTCTGAAGTGTAAGTGTAAACAAGCACAGAGATTGTCGTCCCCCCAAAACCATCAATCATCAACGCTCCCTCAACTTTTTAACTGCCTTCAGGTAACAATCAACAACAGATTTCAAAGCACAAAATAGGGACAGCAAGCTTTAAAAGGTTGTATGAGGTTGTATTCGTTTCGTAACAATATTAATTACATTTCAACAAAGTGAGAACATATATCCCACTCATGCAAGGAAGTCATTGTAATCAATAGAGATGCTGGTACATGGTAAATGGTCACGTTTTTACATAGCGGTTTTCTGCTTTCTAGACACTCAAAGCGCTTTACATCAAGGAACCACTCACCCATTCACACACACATTCATACGCACATCCATACACATATTCATACACCAGTGTTCGCAGACACTGAGGGCGAGGGGTTTAAGTGTCTAGCCCAACTACACAACGACAGCATTTATCTGTGGGCTGGAGTCACACCGCCAACCTGTGGGTCACTGGATCTGACCTCTCAACCAGTGATGTTTATATTGAGAGCGGGATTTGAACCGCCAACCTTCGGATCAGTGGATAAACGCTGAGCTACTGTCGCCCATGCTGTTCTATTACTACACTATGAGCTAAAAAAAATATGTTTATTTATACATTTTTACCTTTTTACACAATCTTAGATCATCAAGTAGAAAAAAACGACAACAAAACATGTAACCAACATTAATTTATCATACATAATTACAGCACTGACATGACACCACAGTCATTTATATTAGTCATATGCTTGATTGCAACAGCATTTAATGAAAAGTTTTATCAGAAAACTTCCAGATCTCTCCGCTGTGTAAATGTTGTGTCACTTTAGGTAATGTATGCACTCACGGGAAGCTCTCATTTTGATGACTCCATCCCCATAGACTTGTATTAGCATATGGTACAGCAGAGGAAGTCCCACATCAAAGCTCCATATTTGGTAAAAATCTGACTTGCACGCCGGCAAACATCTTCAGAATCTACAAAGCGTAAACCAAAAAATAAACTTTGATCTATATGGCTTCCAGGAATTACCGCTTAAGTGCTGCCATGTAATCACACACTGAACACTACCTTTGCCTTCACTTTCAATTAAAACTTGAGTCGCGTATGTTTTCTGTTTAAGTCAACCTGCAGGTGCTTATTATTTTTAGTTTGTCATTACAAGGAGACAAAGTCAATCACGTTACATTTGCGGAGCACTGAAAAAGCATTTTGGAATTAGGAAGTTTTTATTTTTTTGATAACTTTTAGACCCACCCCTACAAAAGTGGTTTAAAAGCCTAATTAGAAAGTAGCAGTTTAAACTTTTGCTATTTGGTCAGTGATGCTAGTAGCAACCAATTAGAAGTTTGGGAATCACGACCTAAACTACTACACACTCCAAAGGAAAGAACAAAGAAGTCCATATTTTTAAGCTGAACTATAGCAAACAAGAAACAAGTCACTGTCTGATTGTTTGAGATGAAAAAAAAAAAAAAATCTCCAGTCTCCAAGACAACCAGGTACGAGGAGCAGTCAAACCATGCAGCTTTCGTGAGGCTCTTTTGGGAGGCAGAGAAGGAGGTGAGAGGGAGATGCTTGGAAGGCCCCCGCAGAGGTTTTGATGCGGCATTTTCTTTGTCTTTCTTTACCTTTTAAATGGTTCCCTGAGCAGTTCCATAGCTGTAACTTAAAATAGAGGGAAAAAAACATCCACTTATCCAGACAAGAGGTGAGGTAAAGTGGTTAGAAGCACCCTGCCTATAGCACATTTCAATCAGGAGAGAAAGTTTGTGACTTGAGCACACATGCAAAGATGAGGAAGTACTTATACTTAAACATACTCAGAGTGCATGCTGATTTGAAAGTTCTGGTTTAAAAAGGCATCAAACAAGGTTTAAATTGGCCTGGCCCCTGTCTTCTGAAACAGGGAGAATGGAGTTTCTGTTATGGGTATTCAAAAATCATTAATATAGAACTGTGTGACTCATACACAACTACTAAGAAATATAATTATATCAAATCATAACGAAGATAAGCTATGTAACATCTGGGCCTACAGTTAATATATGTATGTATGTATGTATGTTACAAGCAAATTTGTGATGCCGCAGTTTAGTATTAAGAAGAAGATAAAAGTAATTTGAATATACTATACCCAAAATACATTAGCTAAGTTGACCTTCAAGTCATCTTTAAGTTAGGTAATCAAAATACATGAAATATTAAAACTCCAATAGGTCTTTGTTCTGCTTAATGGCAGGACTGGCCAGATGGGATCAACAGATCATGCGTCAAGGCTTTGAGGCCTTTGAGGCAAGTAGCCCTGAGGACAAAAGTGTCCCTTGTCTGTGCCCTGCTGCTCGGGCATCACAGTCAGCCTCCAGCGGGAGCCAGGTGAACTCTAGAGACACCACAGGAAAGCTCTCTCTCTCTTCTAAGTCTTTCTGCACATTCAGCTGTATTTGGTGTAAAAAGTGTATGCAGCATTTAAGATGTCCTTTGCTAACTTCATGCATGGTCTCCGTGGATACGAAAAAACAAACAAACAAACAAACAAACAGCTACATTCTCACAATTCACACAGTCCTTAAAGCAGAACTAAGTAACTTTAGCGGTAGCACTCCCCGAGATCACTTGTGAGAATGCACTGTCAAACACTCCACGCTCCCCACCTCCCCCCTGCTCAACTGTGCACTCACATTTGTTTTCACAAAGCTGGTAAACACTATATGCAACAAAATGTCCCAGGTGGGTAATGTAATTTTACTTTATCTTATACATAAGCCTCTTGTAAATATATTGTGTACGTGCGCTGTGAGGTTTGACACAGGATGGTGCGTAGATGTGGTTTGGGTTTGCCAAAGTTTGTAACTATGACCAGAAGGCAAAGTAGTTGAAAGTAAATACAGCCTCGGGCTGAATTTGCATCGGGGCTAAAATTGCTTCTTGCTACATTTACAGACTGACTAACAATCCTGATTGCCAACAATGAACATAGCTGGTAAAACATATAACATTACTGCATACAGATGAAACATCAGTCAGTTACAGAAGTAACCTTGACGTGATCACAGACAAATACTTTATCCCGTTTGACATTTGTTTATGCATTGACAACAAGTCACACTAGCTACAGATATTCTGCATATAGATGTAACACTGGACATTTATTCTGTTGTGAACTGTGGACAGCGCCGGTAAGGGGTGTGTCACTCTCTCGGTTGCCTGTGTGTATATTAAAGTGGCGTGAAACAATTTACCTCAAGAAGAGGAACAGACTCTCAACAGTTGACTGCGAGTCATGGCAACCAAGTTGCAGGTCTGTTTTTTTCTGCTGAGAGACAGCTGGGGGAGCCAGCCACCCCCAAAATCACCTTTGTAACCAGCGAGGGATATTAAATAAGTTAAAAATGTTACTTACTTCTGCTTTAACTTAAGTCTTTTGCATTGCACAACCATCATAAATACTAGTCTGTGTGCCAGTTAGTCAACCTCAAGAACAGTGATCATGACCATGGCAACCACATACAAGTTATGCCAGTCTCTCTTTTTATTCAGTCTTAATCTCCTTCTTGTCAGCTCCTGTGTGTTTACCTGTATTACTCTGATGCTTTATACCATATTCATTTATTCACTTGCTCCTTGGCAGGCCTGGAGGAGCTCAGATGGAGTTATGCGTTGGCCATTTTCTCTGCATCCAACAATCGCCATGCCAACGGTGAGTTCATTTAGCTCATCTCCCTTTTTCCTCTCCACCTGGACCTCCCCACCTCTTCCTGTTTATGTGAATTATTAAACCCTGCAAGCCTGTGATTGTAATTTGACAAATATTAACACATGCTCATAAACAAAAGGCCAGGTCACAGTGGTGCACTACACACTCTGTTATCTCCGGTTGAGGTTTTATGCGCGTGGCCTAATATTTAGATTAGAAATTATGGTGAAGACACGGGGGCCGGTGCGTGCGGGGAGATGTGATTATGCAGTGAGATATGAATGCAGTGCAGCCATCCCTTACATGAACAGATGAACCGCTGAGAAGAAAGCAGCAAGCAACCAAAGCAACCGAGTGCCATTTTGTTTTACACATTTTTTCCCGGGTCATTTGAATGTTCTCTGAAAAAAACGAAACAAATAAAAAACACTCAATATTAAAAAAGGTAAATAGGTTTTGATTGACATTGTTGTAACTGTGAAAAATGCATGGTACAAATAGAATTATCAAGTGTCTTATGTGTTTTCCGCAATCGTACAGTACTTAAGTGAAAAAAATAGATATCGGTACTTTACTCAAGTACATTTGAATGTGGATACTTTTGACTTTTACTTCACTACATTTGAGAGCAGGTATCTGTACTTTCTACTCCACTGCATTTTTGAACAGGACTGAAAAGTAAAAGTATTTTCATGATTGTTTGAGACCTGCTTCAAAGGCTGCAGGGGTTATTTTTTTACTCATAATTTGAGCAAACAAAAATATACAGATAATAACAGCCAGAAAAGAAAGGATTGATTCAGCTGTTTCTATTGAAGCCATTTGAAGCCTTATAAGACCTCAAAATCTGCGTGACATACTTTTACTTTTTACTCTTTAAGTAAAAGTAGGAAAGTACTTGTTTTAAAATTTACTTAAGTTTTTTTCATGTAGTACACTTAGTTTTTTGGGTTGTTTTTTTTTTTTTGCCTTGGTATCTGTATTTTTACTTAAGTAACAAAATTGAGTACTTCTTCCACCACTGACTTTCAGCTTTAGAAATTTTGGTGCCAGTTAAGTTCAACCATAAATGTTAGAAATAATTCATGTTTCGTGGACACAGTAACAACTTTTACTTGCAAAATCAGTTACATTTTTTCATGAAATGTTATGATGACATATATTGATTAGTAATGTGCTTTAAATTCTCTAAGTAAATTTACATACTTGTGTTGTTCCCCTTCTTGGCACTGTGTGTTACGCTCATCTGGCAGACTGGAACACATAGTACCACCATTCAAAAGATTGGACATTTTGATTGAAATTGTTAATTTTTCATTATTGTGTAAAATAATTCACACATTGCAGCTAATGTTTTTGAATACTGTATTCAACTTTTAAACTTCTGTTGGTTGTTGATTAACTTTGTCTCAGAATCCCACTCATTTAGTCCTTTCAGTGTATAAAGGATGGATGTTCATGCAGGTTCTACATTATTAAGTTATGCATTCAGTTTATATGGTCTGTTGTAATACCATTTAATTCTAGTCCAGAATTAATTTGTCTTGAACGATTTGCCAAGATTCCCATGTGCTGTGGGCTTAGTGTGATGTATAGCCCTGGCTAAAAATACAATAACAAGCATCCAACTAATTAGCGTCTGCTTTGGGAAACATGTCGTGTCAGTAAAACCGCTTTAATGGGACAACTGACGTTTTGGATGAGAAGAACAATGTATTTGGCTCTAACAAAACAGTCAAAGCCTTCACTCTGAGACTCTTGTGGCCTGGCTTCTCGAAATAGAGTCTGCTAATGATGGTTGTGTAGCTGGGCCTGTAGGCAGCCCGTAGAGAAGTCCAATACAGGCCAATACAGGGTGTTGATCCAGCCATGCAGGTGTTCTCGTGGACTATACTGCTCCTATTTTGTATCCTGTCATCTTTTTCCAGTCTCACCCACCACCTAACTGATGCCAAATTGGAGCAAGCTACAAACTCCAGTGACCACACACATTGGGTTTCCATGCCTTTTGGGGACATTACATTGACTTGCATTGATTTCCTGGAGACTGATCCTAGCCAACGTAAACCTTAACATTAACCTATTTTAACCCATATCTGAACTTGTTATTGATCTAGTAATAAAGGAATCACGTCTTGGGGATCTGATCTTTGTCCCCATGATCTGTGCGTATACGGAATTAAGTCCCCACAATGTCACACATACCCAACCACACACAAAGGCTGAAGGACCAAATGATTTACTCTTAAACCCTTCATCTCAGTGTGTTTTTCTGATCTTTACTGTACAGTGGTAGCTCACAGGCGTCCACCAGCTCCTCCCCTGTTTTCACAGTGTTGTTGGTAACTCAGGCAACTGTTTGAATCTCCAACTGAGATCCAGTTAAGGAATACGTTTGTTTTTGCTCTGGCCATTTTGCTCTCTTTTGAATCATTCCAACAGATCGTTTGCTTGGAGAGCAGACAAAGGAGGAAAAAAACAAGAATTGACCTATGATCTCTGATTTGTGCATAATCTCAGCCTATTCAAATAGTTTTTGATGTCTTATTATGTTAAAATACTATACTACATTGTTGCTTTGAAAAGAAAATCACCTGCATCTTCAGGTGCTGCTGAAGCAAATCCTGATCTGGGAGCTAGCACAGTTTGGCACGTGGAGACCTGATCAGGAATAGCTTTTTTTGGCTCACACTAAAACCCTTTACAAAGTGCACCTGGGTGGTCTCTGGGTGCTGTTCCTACCTCCTCTCCTGCTCCTTTATTGTACATACATGTACAATAAAGTCTGCAGTACCTCGGTATTTTGTATTTGCACACATGTTGGATGTGTCTGTGCTGCGGGGGAGTGGAGAGACTGATTACAAGGGATGATGTATTAGCATGGTCGCTAACAACTCAAAGAAAAAAAACAAGTTTTTCACACTAGCGGCAATATAAGCAATGATATTTTACACATATCCACAATTTTATTTTACACATCCCTTAAATAAACAAGGAAAAGTGAAACAAAACCAAATGGCTTTGCACACAGCACCATCGGCACCAGAGACACTGCACTTGCTTCTCCGGACAAACCGCAACCTACCCTCACTCAGCAGGAGAGCGGTGGAAGTGTAATGTCTGGAAAGGAAAAGTGATTGTAGTTGCGTGACAACAAATAGGGAAAATATGTAACAGCAGATACATTTCAAAAGCTTGTGTTAATCTCTGCACATAGAGAAAAGTCAAGAATGTCTATACAGTATTTCTTTGACAACCCCCGTATCAACCAAAACATTTTTGATCTTTAGAGAACATGGTCTATTTATTCTTTGGCCTTGAAGCTCAATGTCAAAATAAACAAATAGCTTCTGAACCTTTCCTTGGCACCGCATAGGCTATCATCATGCTGATATCGACGTTGGTAACAGATGCCAAACAACACAGTTCCAGGGATCATTAATCTTTGCTTGTATACAATCCACATAAGTATTGTACATGTACATAGAGCTAGAATATTTTCTGAAAGAGAGAATGGGCTGAGGCTGACTTACAGCACTTTAATGGGCAAACGTCAGAAATGGTAGTGTGTGTGGAGCAGACAGGCTTCTAATCAAAAGAAAAAAAAAAATAACACCAATATTATGGAAAAACATACAATTCTGAAGAAATATTTACATGGTATGGTGAAAAAAATTCAGCATGTTTTTATTTAAGTTGATTTCATTTAAAAATATCTGCAAATTAGTTGCTTGACAGATATAAATTCAAATGACTTTTATGTTCAGTTCTGTGCTAAGAAATCTTGCACTCTTTTTAGAACATATGGTCGAATTGTCGCTCTGTAACAGTGTTTTATCAAACTCTGGTACGTGGGCTACCTCTGTTGGTACATGAGGCCTCCTCCAGTTCAAGTATGTTATTATTTTAAGACAATTCTATGCCCTAGCCCTTATTTAGAGCTGATAAATTTGATTAGATTTCGTGATACTCAGAAAGCCGAATATTTTCATAGATGGTTCTTGGCATGACAAATTGGAGAAGCAGCCAGTATTTGTCTTCAACCATTGATCCATTCTGCATTGTCACTGTCGCAACCTGTTTAAAACTGCAATCGACCACTCTACAAGTTTTAGCCACAACCTAATGAAGAGTACCTAGCTGGAGGATAAGCCAATTAACTATTGTGCATGTGTTGTTCTGTGTAAACCTGTCATGTATAATATTTCTCTGCAGAAGCGTGAATGCCTTGAAGGTGTAATTAATGGTGATAATAGCATTAGCTTGAAAACTAATTAAGTACCAGCCGAGGGACAGAAGTGACAAACAGTGAGTGGTTAGTGAGAGCTTTTCCAGGTGTGCTTAAGTAATGCCCTTTCAAGGCTCTTTTTGTGGAGCACTTTTTTGTTCAAATTCATTAGTGAAGGGGAGACCTCACACTGCTCCAAAACAATCATGACTTTTTATTTTTCACCACATGCATCACATGGAGTTGGCCATTACTGGAAAATGCTCAGGTTTTTCCAAGTGCACAATTCAGTCTGAAATGCATCAGTAAAATGCAGTGTTCATATTTCTGTTCTTTATCTGGGTTCATCTAACAGTGGTTATGTCTGCATGTATACAAAAAAATATGATCAGATTATTGAAATGTGGCATAGTAATGTGGCAACAGTTATATCTGAAATTAGTGATTAATTATATGATTATTGAAGAGTTAACCAATTTGTACTCTCCATATAAATGTATCCAGTGACATTGTACTTTAGAAAATTCAGTTTTTCTCTTTTTGGGTTTCCACACTTCACTGACATTCATTTCCTGGACACTGGTTGTAACAAAAAATAAACCAATGTCTTATATCTTGGTCTAATATTGAATATTGAGGAGCATTGAATGATGCTTAAATAATGTCTATTGATCGCTGAGGTGAAGAGCCTAATGGGTGGTGTGGAAGGCCCCTCCTCAGAGCAGATAAGAAGAAGTGGGACCAAGCTGAGTTTGGGCATTTTGAAAATCCTCAAGTTTGATGTTGAGAAAATCTTACAGCATTTGCTTCAAACTCTGCATTGTCAGAGATACATGCTGCCTCCAGGAAGTTGGCAGGCGAACCATATTCTACTTCTAGACGTCTGGCAGCCCCATTGCCATTTTGATAAGTTTGTTATTGCTGATGCTGGTATCTGTCCTCAAATTAAGCTGGTTCTTGATCTTGTTGTCCACTCTGATGCCGATGACCTGGCATGCATCTCAGCTGTAGACTTTGTTCTTTTGCAATATCTTCTTGACCAGACCGCAAGTCAGACTGCAGGACATGGTGGGCCCAAACTGAAGCATGGGTGAACTACTGCTTTCATCTGAATGGTCCTTATTTGTCTATGGTTGTCTTAGTGTCACTTCTTCACTGATGGTAGTTGGTCCAAAACAAGAGTGCCAGGTTCAGCTCTGGCCAATTCAATGACCACAGTGAATATCATTTTAGTCTGAGCTTCTGGTGGATTTGTTTGTAGCTCATTTGGGGCTCCATCTACCGACGTTTCCACCACTGTATGATCTAGTACCAGTGATGTTTCCAACTTCCAACGGGTATCTCTGGTCTCTCCACCTTGGTAACATCTGGTACATGGGAACTTAAGCCTGTTATGCATTTCTGGGGTCGGTTCCTGAATAACTGCATCTTGTTGTGGCAATGGACACACTCGTGCTGATTCTGATGTGGTTGTTCTAACTCCTTCACACTCTCCAAAAATTTCCATCACGGCACATACTGAGAGCAATCCTTGTGGTATATGGTCAATAATGGAGTGCTCCTCCTCGGTAACATCTGGAACCAACAGTGTCTTGATAATATCTGGTACGTGCGGTGTGTCTCGGGAACCTCAAGCATGTCATGCATTTCAGGTGCAAGTTCCTAAATTACTGCATCCACAGGATCTTGTTGTGACAATGGGCATACTGGTGCTATCTCTGAAGGGGTCAGTTTTTCCTCTAACTCCTTCACACTCTCCAAAACTCCCATCATAGCCAACATACCTTAGAGGTGTCTTCTTGCACTATAAAAGTGGCATTTTGCACCTACTGTGCTCTTTCTGGGTGACTGAAGATGCATCTTTGGTTCCAGAAGAGACGTTTATAACCTGAAGTTCATCTACTTTGAAACTGTACCCAAACCCATTTAGGATGAGGGCTGCAGCATTCTTTTTAGCATCCTTTTAGCATCCTTTGCACTGAAGCCTCTGGCAGCCACAGTATTATCTCAAAAGTGTTAGCTGTACATGATAAATCTCTAATCTGTGGTCCTGTCAGGATTTTCTCAGGAAGAGGCAGGCTGCGCAGTTCAGCAGCACCTGTTAAGCTGCCAGTTTTTTTGGCAATAGGTATAGAACATCCTGGATCTATTCAAGTGAAATCTCCGGTAGTTACTTTAAAAGAGAACGTGGCCTTGTGGATGGGGCCTTCTCTTTTTTAAATGGGTAAACTCAACTGACAACTGAAGTCTACTCCCAAGTTCAAAAACTTCAGAAACTACATGCTTGTAGTTGATATCCAGCTTGTTCATCAAAGCCATAGTGTATTTTCATGGGTTTCCATTTTGGCTTGCAGTCTCTGACAGATGATGGCTTTGTTTGCTGGCAGCAGTGAAAGAATCGCTATCTTTGCTCTCAGTGAAATGCGTCTTGTCCCTTCTGATGCAGGTCAACTAATGGAGAACAGTGAGGTTAGGAGTTTGATATTTCATTTCATAAAATGCTCTGTGATATCATACCATTACATCAGAGATGTAACCAGAAGTCCAGACGCCTTTGCCACTAGGATATGCTAATGGAATTATAAGCAGCCTAACCCTAAAATCCCCAACCTGGGGCCATGACCAAACATTTTGTTCCCATCAGTGGTCCTTATGAGAAAAAGAAGGCTGGAGGCCAACCTAACCCATTCAGCAGAGACCACTGCATCCTGTATTGCATTCTGTTGGATGGTTTTGAGTGACTTCAAACAGAAAAAAAAAAAAATTATATATATATATATATATATATATATATATATATATAGGCCCTAATTAATAAAATAACCTATCCTCCTAATCCATTAGTAGAGCAGACGATCATATTCACAAACCTATTGTTCTGAGATGTTGATGGTTTGCAGTGGGCAACAGTACCAGTCCCTGCCAGGACTAGAGTGACCGGACAAATTATTCCATGGGGCCCCATCTCACACAATGCCAGACACTGGGCATGCCTACAGGAAGTGGGGTCCAAGATTTAATGACTAAGGCGACTACGTTTGAGGGACACAAAATGACAGATTTTAGCTTTGAACTTCACTTTTATTTTAACTAAAACTAATTTATTAACATTAGGGCCGCAGAGGGAAAAAAACAACAACACAATATAACTCATTAATTGTGCTTCTAGCCCAATATTGTTATCCACAAACAGTCCTTAATCACCCAAAGAACAAAGAAGCACAAGGTTTGTTTTGTTGCTGTAAATAGTGTGGTGTCCAGTTGGGTTCTTTTTTGTATATTTTGTTTCATTCAGCCTCCTCTTCCCCCCTCTGCTCCCGTCTGACTCACCTGTCTGCTCCACCATTACTCCTGTCACCACTCCTACAGTGAGAGCGTGGATCTGGCGGGACGGCAGCTGTCACCAGTAATTGAAAAGAGACTAACACTCCATGCACCTGCGCAGCATCTATGTGGGATTTTTGCACATTTGTGAGGGCGAGGAGAGCAAATCTTTTCTGATTTCAACACCCATTGCCCCCCACCTATGTTTTATACCATACATATTGCATACCACATGCTTTACTTCGCATACGTACGCAAAAGACGAACTGAATCGTCTAAAAACAAACTGTCATATTTTGATAATTGTAATTGTTCTCTGTACTGTGACATTCAAAATGTCAAAATAATTAACAATTTCCACTTCAATCACCATATTTCAACCTTTATATGGTTGATACTGTTTTTCAAAAGTCTCAGTTTACAATAGAAATAACTGTTTGACCAGTCGGCTGACAGAAATCTAAATACTGATGAGTTGACTACTAAAATAATTGTTAGCTGCAGCCCTTCCATACACTAGGCACTCCTTATGCATTCCTCTATAGGACAACTTCCCTCTTTCCTTATGTTATGATAACCTCCCCCGTCACAGTCTTGCAGTCTTTATGTCGCCTAGTATGACAGATAGCACCTTTAGCCTTGGGCCTTAGCCTTTGACAGATTGCCCGAGCTCACTAGCAAGAGCCAATCCCCGCTGTCAAAATGTACCATACACACTCATGAAGAAGACTATGACAGGTCAGTATATATCACCTGAGCCCGGGCAGTTACTCCTTTCCGCTCCCATCCTCCTCCCACCTTCAGGGTGTGCCTACAGTGCCAATTCGGCCTGATTTAATTGGTGGATTTAGTGTTCCGATCAAGTAAAAGGCCGTGGCCTAAACAATTTAAAACCTGTCAGAAAAGCTAAAGCCAAAGCGGAGGTGGCAAAGAAGGACAGTGTTGTCTTAATGATAATGATAAGGGACAAAAATAGTAGAATTTATGGTCTTAATATATAGCTTAGAGAAAAGCTAATGGTTGGCAATATCTTATATGTAACGGTTAACATTTTTGAAGAGATAAAGACCAACATTTAAATAAAATTGGCTTAAAACCAAGCCTTTTGCAAGTCAAGTCTCAACTTTTTAAATCTATTCTTCAGCAGCACATAGTGAAGAAAACATGAAGGACGCCTTTACAGAAAATATAGAATCACATTTGTTCATATTCAGTTCATTAACACTATGTTCGTAGAAATACTTGGGGATAAAAAAAAAAATTAAAAAAATTAGGTATAGATGTTAGTGAGCGGGTCCTGGGTTCAACTCCTGAACAACATAAAAGTTATATAAACAAAAAAGCCACTGCTATGCTCCATGTTCCCACACAGGGAAGGAAGGCAGATCCAACAGTCATAAAAACATGAAAAACAGAAAAAAAATAGTTCATTTTAAACAGTTTAGCTTCAATCTGTCCTGGAGCAAAACAAATTTGGATTGTTACATGGAGTAAATACAATAAAAATCGTGTAAGGTCCCTTAAGTTCAACAATTCCACCAACATTTTTGACTGGTTTATCCCAAATTGAAACCTGATCATACATCTTCCAGATAGTGTACGGTGGCCTTGTTTGTGAAGTAGTTTTACAGAGCCCTGTTCCTGTCACCACAGACCCTTTTACCTGTGTGTTGTGTACAAATGAGTGCATTCTGTGCAATAGCCTACAATATTCTGTGTACCCGCTGAAGACTCCGTGCCCACGATGGATATCTTTTCATCCCCAACTCCAGTGTGGCTCTTTGGAAACCCCCACTTTCATTCAGTGTGATAATACCTCCAGCCCAGCACCTCTGTCTGCAATCTCCATTTTTGGTGTGAATTTTCCTGTTTACAACTTGTTTTGAAGTTTTTTTCAAAGATGACTTGGGCATCTTTAACAGGCGTTTGAAACAGAGGTTGAAATCAGGTCAGAATTGCACAACGGTGTAGGTTATCGATGTTTTTCACCTACTTTAGCTTGAACTGCCCTAAAAGCTCAGACAGGTGTTGAAAATTTGCATTTTTTTGTCCAATCAAGTTGCTATGTCCATGTCAAATAAAATTCACATTTATTTTATGTATTTATTTGTTCAATCAAGCTCATTTTTCAACCCGAGTGTCATTGTGTATTGCTTTTATTCATACAAAACACAAAATCTAAAATACAGTCTAATTCTACATAAAAATTTGAAAAAGGCAGGTATATCCCTGTACAGCTTTTTCACTCAAGCTTCACAAAACTAAAAAAAAAAAAAAAAAATCTTACATTTAACACCAAAAAGACAAGTGAACCCTAACCCTAAATAAAAGCAAAAGTGAATTGGCAGGGTTCTCCTGGATGATAAAAGCTATAGTTGTGAGTGTTTCACTGCAATCAGGGAAATATTAACATCTTGTATAGAGATATATTGGTTACAGGGTACTCAAGGTACTCCACCTGCATCTGTGATTTTTTTTTTTTATAATAACTCTTGCAACTATAATGTATAGATCCAGAAAAGGTGGAGGGGAGGCAAGAGGTTATAGAAGGTAAAGCTGCAGCATCCCATCAAAGTTTAAGTCATACAACAGTGTTGGGAAATAACAGTAAATACATGCACAAAAAAAAAAAAAAAAATTAAAAAAAAATCTGAATATTAATTAGAAGTAACTTTATTCTAGTACACTTACTCTTTCATTTGCTGTACTTCATACACCACTGTAGTACTTAGTAGTAAACTGCACAGTATTACAGAGGAAAATAGAAAACACAGCTCTTATTGTGTGTGCATGTATGATTTTTCCTTCTCTAATCAGTAATAAATAAATGCACAATAAACATTGAAACAATCAAAACTGTTTTAATGTTGCTCATTTATACTATAGTGTAATGCAAGTTAATATGAAAGTATTCAAAGTACAGTGTTCTTATTAGATAATGTAACGAAATACATTACAAACTACATTTTAATTTAAGTATTCAGTATTCTGTAACTAAGTATTCTTCACAACACTGTAAGGACAAACCGAGCTCTATCACATCCCAATTCAGCTAGGTGTTTGCGTCTACCACTCTCCTCCCTCTGTCCCATCTTCTCCTTTTCCTCTCACTAAATATTTGGCCCTTTTTCAAACAGCCACAGGCCTGAAGAAATTAGACTGAGTGCAGTGTAACGAAGCCAAGAGAAACGCAAAGATATTAAATGCCACACAAGTGCGCACACACATCCCGCACTCACCAGGAGCAATACAATAACACAAAAAGACTGGAAGTTTGGGGCGGATGACAAAGTGTTATTATTCACCATGTTTCCTATCTTCCATATCAAAGAGTTTCTAAATAGTCGCTCCATTACACTGATTGACTAAGAGAATCCAGGTGAGAGCCTTGATCCACTATTGATTTCTGGGGCTTTCAAATCGGAACCAAATTGCCAGTTAAATTACAGTGAATGGTTGATGAAGATGAGCACTTGGGGGCAGGTTCGTAAACAGCTTTCCAAGCACTTAGCAAGAATGAATATAATTTCCATTAAAAAGCGGCAGGCATTTTTGACACCCCGCATCAATTTTGGTAATTTTTGACTTTTGAATACGTCTTAGAAAAATGTGTGTTAGATCTGAGGAGAGGAAAATAGGTAACAATCGCTTTTTGGAAATGGGGCAAAAAACAGATGACGAATGTGGAGGAGTTGTAGAAGAAGTCAAAGCAACAAGGTTTTTAAGTGCTCAATGAGTCAGAAAGATTTGGAAATAAACGGTGAGAAGAAAATGATGCAGATCCAACTTCAGGGGCAACCGTGGAATATAATAAGCAGGGTTCTCAGTCCGGCCATATTTGACCAGTGTTACGTGTCTGATATTTTCAAATCTATTTATATTTAAGATCCTAAAAAAAGTCCTTAAAATTAGAAGTGGTGGGTGTCATTGAAAACCATGAATACTTTCTGTTTAGTTATGTATTTATTTACTTTTGCTGGTGTATCATATTATATTGAGATTTTTGCTTTAATACTGAAAAAGCTATAGCTGGACAAAAAATATATCTGGATGTCCAAGTATCTTCTGAAGTGGTATTTTATTGATAAAGTTTCAGAAACACAGGGAAGATGGGCAGAA